>PVJO010004144.1:0-113426 GCA_004026905.1 Hystrix cristata
TAAAATGGCATCCCTTCTTATGAAAAGAGTTTAATTCTAATGTTCTTATTGAATGGGGATGTTGTATACAATGAAGACTGTGGGCTGAGTGTGTTGCTCAGTGGTAGAGTGCTTGGCTACAACACATGAGGCCCTGAGTTAGATCCCCAGGGCTGTAAAAACAAGCCAAACAAATAAAAAACTACTGCTCCTGAAAATCTCTTAAATTTGAAACTAAGGTCAGTATGTATAGTTTTGTATATAACATTTGCAGCAATAGAATAGGTTGTAGTTATATATAATAAATATTGCATTTTATTTGAATGTGTATGTATGCCATAGGGAATATATTATACATAGTACACATTAGTAAGTGTTATCATAGTCATATTTTTAAAAATCATAGATACATTAACCTAGAACCACATGTATATGTAAGAATATGATGATATTATCTGTGTATCATATATAAACTATGCAAGTTAATATACATGTATGAGAGGTTTATGTTTTCATTCAAGTTCAAAATATAATTTTTTAGAATTTTAATTCTGTGAGTAAATGTATTTATATTTGAAGCTCCAGAAATTAGGGCACATGTGATGAACTTTTCGCCATCTCAGTGCCTTTTTATAGAGCGTAACATGCCTTCTCTGGGTTCTGTCAGGAATTTCCTCCTCTTGCCCTTGTGCACAGGCATAGCATGAGCTCAGCATACAGGATTGACTGGACTTTCTGCCCAAATGCTGTGAGGTTAAGCTATGCATAAATATAAGCACAGATCATGTTTGAAGTCTGCTTTCTTTTTCTTAGCCAATTTTAGTTTTGTACCTGTGTAATTTGGGAGTACAAAAAGCCAAAGAAATTGCTAGTCCCCTAGAAGTGCCTTCAAGAGTAGCAATTGTTTAGCATCCCTTCAAAGAAAACCTCAGCATTCTTGGCAAATGGACAATATTTTAAATCCTCATAATTTATTTACTCATATTTTAACCATTGTAAAAACTGTGATCAATTATAAATGAAACTGAATATTAGAACCAGAAGAGAAACATGCTGGCACACATTTCCTTTGTGCCCGGTCACCTCAAGTTATAAACAATTTAGTTCTATACTAATGTCTGTCTGCAAAAATGCATGTGTGTATTATGTATGTCAAGTATTATGTAAATCTACAGTTATCATTGCTGCACATGCCATTTTTCTACAAACTCCAATTTGATTCTCCTAAACAACTGTTTCTTAAAAATGATGTTTAGCATTTACCTCCCGAATGACCGCTGTTTACCTCAGTATATTACCTTCCTTTTCTACATTGTTGGTACAAAGCAAAAAAGGCTACTTTGCAAACTAAATTTCTTCCTGCTTCTCCTGCAGATCATGTAGTGGGGGTATTTTCCAATTTGTTGGATTTTATTTTGTTTTGCTCTAATTTGTTCTGAACTTACTATAAAGAATTGAAATTAAATTTAGAGTGGGATTCTTGGAATCCACCTTATTATATTAAACTCACACCTTAATTTGGTCATTGAAAATATTGTTGTTGGGGGGAAAAGAGCCCAGATTATGAAATGCATAAAAAAATGTATTTCAAATGAAGCTTTTCACTTGGCTTTTCCTACAACCTGTCTGTGGATTATTCCAAGGAAACTGCTGACAACAGAATTAGTGTCTTCCAAAGGTCCTAGGTATGTACAGTACCTTCTGTTGTGGCGGGGTTCTCTTAATTGTCATTTCAGGTTGTTTAGAATGACAGGAATAAAAGAGAAAACAGGAGTTTTGTGTGGAGTAAGAGTAGAGTTCATCACGGTTATTAAAAATTCTAATGACATGAAAGCCAATTATTTTGAATTCAGGTGGTTATTCTGAATGTACTTAGGTATGTGATAGCTGAAGAAAACATTTCAGCCACAGACAGCACCATTAATTAATTACCACTCAAGATTCTAAAGCTTGCCTAGCTGTTTCAGGAGTCATGCAAAATACTTATAAGCATACTCTCTAGGCAAGTTCAGACAGGCAAACTAAGTACTTAATAATGTTTTCCCCACATATTTGTTGGGCATTTATTTATTAGAGCAAAGCTCTGCTTTAAAAATATTTTACTCCAAACCTTATTTTCTCCTCTTTAAAGAAACATATAGAAAAATCTATAGTAATTTACAAAGAAAAAATAGTGTGTCTGAAGAGGGCAGCCTTTCACAATTTCTTGGAATTTGTTTCACTTAAATACACATCGCATTGGTCAGTTAATTTTTTGTGTGGTTTAATGCTTGTGAATGCTTTTACACGTGCTGGTCCTAAATCCTATTGTCTTAAAATTATCTGTAGACTCTTCACCTTACCTCTGTCTCCCATATTTTTCCAGTTTCAAATCATGTGGATGACCACAAACCTATTTTAAACAGAAATCTGTGTCTGGAAGAAATAATTTCATCCTCAGTTTACTCAGTGTATAGACATTGACTTTGATATGAAGTTTTAAAATTTATAGAGTTAACTTTTCCTTATTTTAAGGATTATAAAAATCGTTAGTTTCTTGGGGAGAGGAAAACTGATGTGTATTTTTTTTTAATCTCACTCTATCTTGCACGGCCCACAAGAAGGCTCAGCTCCATGAACATTTTTAAAGAAATGTCATAAAAGTACTTTGTCTGACATTCCATCGAATTATAGGGTAGCAACTTCACAGTTTTGTACTTGTGAGCACGTTTGTCCCGGGGAGTATGTGTGCCAGGGGCCTTTTGTGCATTGCAGTTGGCACAGAGGGTGATTAGTCCTGGTCTGTTGTGAAAGTGGAGGCCGTGCTGTCCTGGCTACCCACATCTAAGGGGTCAGGTCAGAGCCATGTCACAAATGCCTGTGTCTGAGAGCTCATTGTGGCTGAGGTGCCATCTGGGCTATTTTTGCAGAGGGGAGCTTAGTCTTCCCACCCCCTTTCATGCTGCAGATGCAGAGGTGGGGGGAGATCTTAGGATAAAAATGGTGGGCTGCATTACCAACTGGCATTGTCACTGGACACGGTCTTATGGGGGAAAATTTCTTGGAAGGTTTATGTCTCTGTGTGATGAGGCAAACTCTGTAGCATAGGAAGAGGACTCTCTAATTTAAGGGGAGGTTGACTAAATCACTGTTAAAACTCAGTAAATGCCACCACATCCCTCAAGTTTTGAAAAGTTCAAGCTTTGCAAAACCTTCTGGATTCTGATGCATTGATGGCACCTACATGCAGGCAGCCCTGACTATCCTGAGGATTCTTCTGGCTTTGAGGAAAAAGTGATAGGGTTAGAGTCCTGGGTTGGAAGCTGTCCCATTCTGGGAGGCTGGCTTTTAAGTAGCCTGCAGCCTCTTCTTCACTGTGGCATAATTAATAAGAAAATGCTGTGATGATATACAAGGTATGGATATTGAAAGGTTCATATTTTCACAGTTTTGATGTTAGTTCAACCTTCCCAATGTATGGATCAGCAGAAATAACTTGATTAGTGGCATGCAATTAGTCTCGGATCCAGAAGAGAAGAAGCTCTGCTTGCCAGGTTTATCTCCACATACCTCATGGGGCAAGAAGTCCCCGAGGTGGCCTCTAATGTCCACTGTTTGGTATTCCTACTTCTTGGTTTTCAAACGCTGTTGTTGTCGGCATCTCCCACATTGCACCAGGATTTATCTGCTAAAATCACTAGTCACAATAGACCACTAATGATCAAATTAAAGATTCTTTTGTTTAAAAGAATGGTAACAATGCCTGACACCACCATGTGAGTTTTACAAGTTTTTAAAACACTTTGCTTAGGAAATTTTCAGTCTAAGATATATATATATATATATATATTTTTTTTTTTCTTTTTTTTGTGGTACTGGGGATTGAAGTCAGAGCTTACACACTGAATTACATCTCCAGCCTTTTTATTTTATTGTATTATTTTTTATTTTCAGACAGAGTCTTGCAAAGTCACAAAGTTGCCCAGGCTGGTCTCAAAGTTGCAATCCTCCTAGATTAGGCTTCCAATCTACTAATTTGATCAGTAAAAACCAACTTCGACTTATACCTCTAGGTATGATAGTGCCTTGGCATTTTCTAGAGGTAATGACTCTAAAGTCCTAATATGATAGTTTTTGTATTACAAGTTCCCAAAGTAGCAATCATTTCCCTGTGAGAGTACACGGTAAGGGAGGGCTTGGGGAAGTGCAGCAAGCAGTTACTGGTAACACAAACCCCCCAAAACTGAATACTTTTTAAGCTTTATGGTTAACCTATGTATCAGTCAAGGTGTGGCTAAAAGTGCTTATTGATACTCCAAATTGCCAGCCAGTTCCCTGAGGAGTTAAGATCAAATTGTTTAGTCAGGCTGATACACGCTGCACATTAGGTGACTCCTTATTTCCTCAGGTAGGTGCTAAGGAAGAATAGATCACTAAGATGTTAATAGGTATTCAATGAGTAAATTAGTTGAGAGACAGAAGTAGAGAAACAGTTACGTAAGTAAGTTCTTTGGGCAAATAATGTTGAGAAACTGGGTTGAACAAATTGATCTGTGGATGGGTCTTTGAAACAGGAATTCTCAGTTTCTTTTATTTGCTAAAATGTCCAGTGATTCTTCAAAAAAAGGATTAGATCAGTGTCCTTTACGTTAACCCTCTTGCTTTCCTAGCACTTACACATTACAGTAAGGGAAAGGACAATATACAAACTACAGTCTATGGACTAAATTTGGTCCAAGGTTGATTTTCCAAATAAGTTTTAATGGAATACAGCCACACCCATTTGTTTGTCTGGGGCTACTTTCATTTTACAATGGCACATTGGAGTAGTTGTGAACCAGACTGCATGGTTCACAAAGCCTAAAATATTTACTTTGTATCCCTCATAGGAAAAATGTCCGGACCTCTGGGCTGGGACTTTGGGAAAATGTCATGTTGCCCTAATTGATCAAACAACCATTTTTCAGTAGTTTGTTCTATGAATCCAGTTTTTTTTTTTTTTTTTTTTTTAATAATACAGTTAGGCAAATGCTCAGCTCAAGCTTTCCTTATGGATGCTCGTGTCTTACCTCCCCATATTCCTTGAAAGTAGAAGACTCTTCATTGTTCTCTTATGTAGCTGGTAGAGGAAGTTTTCTGTTTCTCTGAGACGTGGAGTGGCAGTAGCCAAAGGGAATCAGTTCATTTCTGGAAGACACAGCAAGATCAAGTTGAGTTACAGAGAAAGCTGGATGATAAGAGGAAGCTTATCATTTATTTACTGAGCATCCTGTTTGCTGTTTTTAGTCTTGTGCAGGAAGGGAGCGGCAGGTTACCTTGTGCTCATGTCTTCAGGGACTTTCAGCAATGTGTTACAGCTCTCTGTCTCCTTGAAGAAAGTGACTACAAGATGTGTTAAATAACAATGTGAAAATCCAGGTATTTAATTTTTAAGAAGGTCCTAAAGAGGAGAAAATCCTGAAATTCTTACTTTCCACAATTCAGAATCATGTCTTCTTCCCTATGTATAATTCATAAAATATTTTTTTGTGCTCTACAAATTTTATTTGTACCATGGTCGGATGTGAATCATTTTTTCTGCTAATCAGGTAATTTAGTTATCTACTGCTGCACATAACAAATGACCCTCATTCTTAGCAGCCCAATATAGCATTTATTATGTTACGTAGACTCTGGAGGGTGTATGCATGCAACCTGGCTGGATCATTCTGGCTCAGGGTCAAGGTTGAAATCAAGGCAGGGCTACAATCTTTGAGGACTGGATTGTGGTTTGGAGGATCAGTTTTCAAGCTCACTCAAATGATTGTGTCATAGAGGCTTCAGTTCCTCACCAAGTGGGACTTTCCCTAGGATGGTTCAGGATGTGGCTTTTTCCAGAGTATATGATTCAAGAGTGAGATAACATGCCTGTTGCAGAAACCTGGCTTTTATAACCCAGTCTAAGAGGTGAAATACCATGATTTCCATTGCATTCGGGTCAAACAGACTATCCTGATAGAATGTGGAAGGTGATTATATGATGATGTGAATATCAGAAAGCAGGGGTTATCACAGCCCATCTTGGAGCTGTGCAATCATATTCTAGTTTTTGAAAGAAGTATGTTTTGGTAAAGGACCTCTCATACCCTCCTTCTTCCCTCAGCCCAAAGTCAAGGAATTGGCCTGAAGGTCAACTCTGTATATGTTCTTGCTATCCCACAGGATCTCTTTCTGCAAATTAGAAAAATGTACCTTCCTTAGGATAGTTTATGTCTACCAGTTAGAAAATTGTCCTCACTACCAATTTTGTTCAAGATGATTTATATTTCTGCTGGAAAGTATTGTATTATACCAATGTATGGTTTTTATTTTTCAGATTTTGTGAAAGCCTTCTTCATCCAGTATATAACCAATACAAGTTGCATATACTGTCGGCTTAGTATCATTAGTCTAGCTAGTTAACTGTACATGGAAAATTTCTGAGTACAATGACTGCCACTTTGTAGAACTTCTTGAACAGGTTTAATCTCTACTTCCTCAGTGCTCCCCCAACACTAAAACTTCTCTCATAGCTATTATATATTCTTCCTTAGAATAGACTTTGTTGTATATTAGGCTTCCTAACTAGACTGTAAACTCTGTGAAGAAGATCTGAGTCCATTCATTCATTCATTCATTCATCACAAATATACTGAGACACTTCTATGTGCATGACAATAAAAGTAATTGTTGGTAAAAAAAAAAAGTGGCAAGAAAGACAAGAACCCTGCTCTCCTGGTATTTCCATCTTAATCTTGAGCATGAACAATGTAAAACAAATACATGAAAAAGATAATTTCAGATAGTTATAGGCATTGTCAAGACATTAGAACAGGATGATACTATAAAGAGTGACAGGATGAGAGGCTGGGGATTTAGCTCAGCAGTTAGAGTGCTTGCCTTGCAAGCATAAGGCCCTGAGTTGGATCCCCAGCTCAAAAAAAAAAAAAATGACAGGATGAACTTACATTTGATTTTTGGGTGCAGTGAAAGAGGGAGAAGAGAAGTAAAAGTGTTTTGGAGGATAATCTCATACATGTTTTGTAACATCTCTATTACAAACAGTGCCTTGCACATGCTAGATATGAAACAAAGTGCATCTAATGTTAAAGGGAAGTGAGGGGCCAAAGAACTAGCATATAAAATCCCCAAGAGTACCATTTTGATTTTAGTAATTGTGTACCATATTTTAACTCCTATAGGAAGATGAGGTCTGCTTTATTCCACATCTGCTTCTTATAAACGAAGCATAAAAACTTGGGAAGGTCTCCTTAAACTAGACTCATTTATTTCTCCTCCTTCACTGGAAAATAAATAAAACCAAAAGGCAAAGCTTATTGAATATAGTTACTAAATCAATCTTTAGTGCTTAATTGTATTTAGATTTTTCCTTTTATTTTTGCACTGAAGCTAGTTTGGATTTATTTCATTCTGCGTTTTGTAATGGAATGAGGACACAGTGAGTAACTTGTCCAATTTCAGATTGCACAACTTCAAAGGGGGGAGTGTGGAGACTTTGGAAGTAGCCCAGAAGAGGGCAGTGAAATGACGGAAAGCCTGGAAACGGGGGCCCCACAAGAAAGGTTAAATAAAATGAGTTAGTTTTTTGGAGAAAAACACTTAGTATTAAAAAGACTTAGAGAATATGTGTGCTGCCTGTCATATATTTTAATATTTTGGGGTTCTATTGAAACTGGAAAGATTTAGGTCAGCTTTTTCCTAGCATTCTTTTCTCAGTTCTTTGGAATCTCCATAACACTAGGAATTTGTTAGAATTCCTTGACTTAGTGAGTTGGTTCCAGACTTCTTGATTTCCATAACTGAGCTCAATAATTTCTTATTAAAATCAGGGTAATTAGTACATGGTTGTTTTGTGTTTAAATGATGGAGAAAGAAGAAATTATTTCCTATGCATCTCGTGGACACTAGTAGCGTAGGCCTTTGGTAAATGCTAAGTTGATGTAGAAATACGTATAAGAATTTTCGTTACAGGATATCACAGCTGTAATGAAGAAATTGTACTGCTTCTTCCATAGCAAAATTGAAAAAAAAATGACTCTAGAACGTTACCTCACATTTTTCTTTATCATTTTCCTTTGTTTGGTCGATACAAATATTTACTTGTGATTGTTGTGCAGCTTCTTCAGGTGTGTGTGGATAGATCCTTTGCCAGTTACACTTTACAGTCTGTTGCCCTGGAAGAAAGGTTTTTAGTCAGCTCTCAGCTCTCCATACCTTGAGGTATTGAAAATACCACTGATGTCTAGGTCATTTGCTTTTTTGGTCTTGTTTCTTGCATAATTCACTTCTTTGAGGTTTAAAACATGTTTTTCCAGCTGTAATTAAAATTCCCAACCTTATGTCTGCCATCCAGAGTTCAGTCTGTCTGAACAACCCATGTTGGTTTCTGGATTAGATTTGTCCATGACTTTTTGTGCTAAGATGTTAAATGCAGATGTCCAGTGGTCAAATTTTAACACTAGATATTGATTTTTCTTTTTTTCAAATATGCTGAAAGCTTAATGTAGTGATACCAGGAAAAAGTCCAGTTACTGAAAAATGTACATGTTCCCCAAATTACTTATCTCGGGTGATAGACAATTAGACTTGAAGGAAGCTGGCCGAGGAAGGGCAGTTAGGGGATGGAGGATAGTGGCTGCCTGCTTGGCTGGCAGTCTCACTGCAGCATCTGGCATCATTCTTCAACTCTAAACTGCTATTGAATTTGGTCTGTTTTCCAGGTTTCTATACAGCACTTCTTTTTCCTTTGTTTAATGGGACACTCTGTTAAAGACAATCCCCTTAATAGGACTCTCTGCACCTTTTTGTCACCAGAATGTTCTACACTCTCTTCCTCTGGCACTCCCCTCTCTGCAACATACATGACCTAGATTTGCATAAGCCCAAAAAACTGCAGAGGGAAAGAGAAAGTGCAAAATAAATACTTAATTTTAATATTTCTTTGACTTCTAGCTTCCTCCTGGTTTGAAAGATCATCTGGTTCTTTCAAAATTATCTAGAGTATTCCTGAGACTGTTTACACAGTACACTGGCCCACTAACCAATACTATCAACTTCAAAGCAGAATCTGCTATGTCAATGATTTTAATCATTGTTAATCTCGCTATTTGAATGACTGCTTATTTTCTATGAAACCATATTAAATAACTCCCCAATGCTAATTTCTTGACATCTGGACAAATGTGGTACACTTTCTCAGAAATTACAGAAGGCACCGGAGCTCATGAATCCTAAAGATTTTTCTCACATGTACTTGCCCTCAAGAATGCCACTTCTATCACCACTGTCCTCTACTGGTGGTCTCTTGCTCAAATTTGCCAAAGGTAAATAAGGTTAAATTTACTAAAACTATTAGTTACTTTGATGTCTACTAAGAAACGACTATATTCCTGGCATAGGCGTACCTGTTTATATTAATAAACAAGGTCCAACCCCAACTTTCCCCAATTCCTCACCAATATTTTTGTAAATGCACAGTCTGTGAGAATGGGTGGTGCTGAGAAGGTAATAACAAAGCAGTGTGGTAAGAGCTCTAGAAAGAGGTAAGCACAGACATATTGGAAACAGGTCAGAAGGGCAGTCACCATTCTTGGCATTTGTAGTTTTCCGAAGAGAAAGAGAGTATCTAAATTAAAGGCCCTATTGAACAATTTAATTGGTTCAAAGTTTAGTTTATAGCAATAGATTAAAAGTCAGATTCTTTCTCATGGAAGTGACTTCCTACAATTTGTAGAAATTCTTTTTCAGGATTTTGAGGGTTCATTTTGTCTACTCAGAGAAAACTGTTATGAAAAATAGCTTTGGGTCCTTGTCCTTCAGTGAGTATGCATGACAGTAGAAAGTTGTGTTGAGATTTTTCTGGACTTTTTCTTTGCTTCTAAAATTTAGTATAAATAAATTACATTCTTAAAATGCAAATTTCTGGATTCCACTCCCTGAAATTTATAATTTCCTAATGTGAGAAAATGTTAAGCCGGCATTCCTAGTTCTTCTGATCTGTGTACTTGCCCTTTGCTTAAACACTGGTTGTGAAGAGCACTTGTAGGAGAGAAATGAAGGTATCAATTATTACTTATCTGGTTTATTGGGTAAGCTTGTTTTTGTCTACGATGAAATTCAAACCACATATTATGACTAAAAGTTTCAAATACACATTAAGGAAACCCAACCATATTTTGTGATTTGTGATATGAGATTGATTTTCAAATATAGCCACATCCATCAGAGCCACTGCAGAATTCAGAATACTGTCACATCCTTATATTTATAATTAATGTTGATCAGTTGTTTTGTTGTTTGATTCTTATCTTTTAGGTTTATCCTTAGCACTAGAAAAGAGATGAAGGCATGAATCACAACAGGCTATAATTACCATTATAAAATTAACTATACTTGTGTCAATGCTGACATGCAGTGTGACCTTTTATAAAAAGTTAATCCTGAGCATGGACGAATTGTGACATTTCTCAAGAGAGGATACATATGTGTGCACATTTCATATTGAGTTATTATTTGATTAATTCCCAAAGTGTCTATCTTCTGCCCTTCCTACTTCAAGGTTCCTTAATAACTCGGGTTAGATGTTGCAGGTCACACATCTTGCTTTTGTTTGAAATATGTTTTGAATATCAATGCTCTTGTTATGACTTTACTCTATCTGTATTTTGAGTAAAAAAGCAAAACTTCGTTTTTCTGATAACAAAGGTGAAATTTATTGCTATAATTTCAGGAACCCACACTGTGGCATTAAACAGTGATTGAATTATGTCCTTAAAACATGATGCCTGAAATATTAGTTTGATGATGAATTGCAAAATTTTGTGATTTAGAACGGAGGAGTCTTTGTTGAAGCCCACCCATCACTTGGCTGGGAACCCAGCTGACAGCCTCCTCCTAAAAATTCAAGGTAGCTAAAATTTGGAAAAGTATTAGGGAAAGGGGCTACTTGAATTATTAACATTTTTGACTTAGCTAAGTTTTAAGAACGTTGGTATTTTTTAAAATATGATATTGGAAAAGGAATCTAGTCTTCCCATGGAAATTCAGTGTTGTTACTACAATCATTAATGGTTTGTACACTCTGGAAGAGTAGAATCATTCAATTGTATAGATTTGGGGCTAGATTAATTAATATGGGGACCATCCAATTTAACCTTATTTCACAATTAGGAAAATGAATATCAGAGAAAGTCATGATATTCAGTTGTAGAATAGAAGATATTCGAAGTTCATTCCTGTTGCTTCTCACTGATGAAATGTGGGTGAACTTCTGGTTTAACTTCAAACTACTTGCTAGTTTTCCTTTAATTCAAGTTGAAGTTCAAAATGCTTCATGCAACTTTGGTATAGGATCCAATCCCATCAACCTTAGCAAGGCATGAGGGACTGGGAAGGCCTGTGAGCTGAATCCAACCTTGCCTCTTTAGATAGGCAGATGCTAGAGAGAAATAAAATTGAGCAGGCAGAAAACAGCATTTAGCCAACATGCCATCCTATCTGTGGCAGAGATTCAGGGAAGCTGTCAGAATCAGCAAAGGCCAACAGAGAATTACACAGGGATCCTGAAAGGCAGATGGAATGCAGTGCTGGTGAATGCTGGAGTTGGCAGTATTATATTGGTCTACTGATCATTTTCCAAATACACCAATCACTTTCACATCTTCAAGCCTCTGTCATTCTTGTCTTTCTGCCTGAAGCACCCACATATTTCTGATGAATTAAATTCTTGTAATTTGACTCTTTATTTGAATGAGATAGCAGAGTGTATCATTATACTCTGCAAGCAACAGGAAAACGTGATTACAGTCAATTACAATAAGAAGCATTTAGGCAAAAATAGCAGCCTGATGTTCTGCTTCAGCTGCTCAACAAGATCAAGGGCAGCATCTCTCCTCTTCTCTGGCCTTTTCCTCATGATTATAGAATTATTGCTCCAGCTCCATGTAGCACATCTACATTTAAAAAGGAAGAAAAGTGATGGGAAGGTACAAGCCTTTTTTCCTATGACCAGGAATACAAAAGGTTTCCCAGAATTCCCCCTCAGAAGAATTATACCAATGTCTTATTGGCCAGAAGCATGTCACATGACCATTACTAAAGGTAAGAAATACTGAGAAAGTATGTAGCTTTCCAGCCTATATGGTAGAGACAGTTAAAGAAAAAGGGTGTTAAGAATGTTTGGGGATAAATTTATCTATAGTAAGATTGTGGCCTTTTACAAGCCCAGGGAGGTGGTTAGCAATGATATGGTCAGGTCTTTCCTAAAGTGAGGGAGCTAAGAGATCTTTATAATGAAAACAACTGATTTTCATGTGACCTCATTTATTAATTTAGATATTTGTATATAAGTTTTGTCTCAAGTGGACATTTCTAATAATTTGGTTCATTCTCAGCTTGTTGAATTGATGCCTTATATATGCATCATACTTTACTTTTCCAAGTGTTTGACACTTATTGTCATATTGATCCTCTTAAGAATTCTAATATACAAAATATTTTTCTAGGATCATGAAAGAGAGAACTAAGACAGAAGGGGCTTATGTTCAAGTAACTAGTAAAGGCTGGGACTTAAATCTAAAAATTGTTGTGGTATTGCAGAAATTGACCGTTGAGAAACCAAACACCACTCAGAGTTGGAGAACTCAGGCTTATTTACATTGACAGACCTGGGAGAATTCACACTCCAAGACCCTGGGCCCTGAACAAAGCAACTTACAGGTTTTTGTAGGATTTTACATCAACCTGTTTCACTAGTTCCCTCATTCCCCATACAAGGAAAGGCTTTAAAAGCTTCTATGTGCTTGGCCCCTAAACATTCACTGGTATACTTCTGCATTATCTGTGAGGAGAGCTTAGGTAGTGGGTACAGAATGTGAGGGGATGGCAGTTGTGTTACACAAGCACGTGATTAGGGACAGGTTGAGTCAGACATTAGCTATTTCCAAAGAGGTGGGGAAGGATTTTATGACTCCTTGCCAGAATCCAGAGTCCCAGGTCCTGGAATTTTCCTGCCTCATTCCCTTCTTTGATGCTTATTCTCTTCAAAATTATCACTTAATGGGATAGCAAACATTTGTAATTTAATGGCTTCTAGGTGGGAGGTGATGAACTTCATTAGGAGATTAGCCATGCATGGCTTGAACACCAGGACCAGGAAAACCATCAGAAGTGGTCCTACCAAAGGGAACAACCAGGAAGCCCAATTCCATACTGGTGACCAAGAGTCCCAACACTCGCTTAATTCTTGATGGACTCTTGAGAACTGGTCACTTAATTTTCTTTTATCTTTTTGTTGCATCTCTGATTACCCTCAATTGATTGACACAGAAACAATTTTCTTCTAGGAATAAGTATATTCCTCCTTTCTAGGCAATGAGTAGATCTAATCCTCTCCTATTTTATAAGACTACTCTTGCCAGAGAGTCTAGTTGATCTTGTAAGACAGCCAATTATGTGGCTACCCATTCTATGTCGTCCGAGAAGTCTTTAGGCAGCTTGTGATAATAAGCAGCTGAGAAGGCTCTCTCTCCTATCCCGGCGCCAATTTCAACTGATGCCCCAACCCAATCAGTAAAAGGATGACTTGGCTGGCTCTCTTTGCATTCTCATATACCTCTAAGGGGACCAAGAGTGATTGATTACCAGGGACAATGTCTACTTGAGGGGTGACAAAGGTCAGCATAGAGGTCCTTGTTCAGTTGGCAGGAAGGCACTGGTAGGCATTGCTCCCACAAATGAAGAGGTCTGCCGGGGACAGCACTAAGACATTATGGCCAAGGCAGAGTTCAGGTTTTAGACCTCTGTGGTGTCATCCAACTGATTGCTGTATAAGTCATCGACCCTCCTAGCATCCTTATGGGATTAAATCACACATTAGGGAGCGGCCCTCTGGGCCAGGTCCACATTAGTCAGCAGGGGAACTCTTTGGGGCTTTTCTAAGCTTTGGCCCTCAAGGGTGACATTAAAGACATTCATGGG
This sequence comes from Hystrix cristata, assembly GCA_004026905.1. NCBI lineage: Eukaryota > Metazoa > Chordata > Mammalia > Rodentia > Hystricidae > Hystrix > Hystrix cristata. The sequence goes on from PVJO010004144.1 coordinate 13,975, forward strand.
GATGGCAGTGGCATGGGGCTCCCCCGTTGGCAGGTGGAGCCAGTGGTCCTGGGTTAAGCTTTTGGTGAGTGAGGAGGGAATGACTTCTGATTCATCACAGAAACTAGTTGTTTCTGACAGCTGACAGCAGCAACAGCACCTATACAGGTGAGACAGAACAGGGCCAAGGCAACTCTTGGGCCCCATTTCCAATTGGTGGGAGCTGCAGTAGCCAATTCCCAAGCAAGGACTAGAGCAAGCATGCTGGGGGGATAGTAGAGTATACACATTGTAACGGCACATTCTAAGTGGGAACAGTCTAACTTATCTGAAGAATCTTCAGGGTTCTGCCATGCACAGACCAGTCAGCTTCGAGGTTGTATGACTGGAGCAGAGCTGCAGATAGCTCATGCTTCAGGTAGTATCAGACTGTTGTTTTGTCACCTCTGGAGAGTCGTCCGTAGTGACTTATCTAGGTGTGTCTTTATTTTTCAGGTTTCTTATTCCTTGGTAGATGTTGCTTTCTTTACTCGGGTGTGGTGGGTACACGGAGCGACACCTGTAACTTTTAGCGATTGGGATGGCTAGGATAACAGTGAATAGGCCCCTCTAGAAAGGTTTTAGGGGTTGGACCTTTTATTTTATACCTACATAGTATCTTCTTGCTTAAAAGGGTTAGCGTCAGCAGTCAGACTTTCGGGTAACTGCTTCTTAACCCATTGATGTAGAGTGGTAAAGGTTGAACCTAATGTTTGTATCTGAAGTAATCGTCTGGTCTTTTGACCATAATAATAATAATAATAATAAATAATTAATAATAATAATGATTATTATCGGCCGAGTATCCAAGACCAAGTTAAAGTGAGACCAGTATTAATCAAAATTAACCTCTTTTTGTTGCCAAATATCAAGATCAGTTAAGGCTCTTCAGGTATTACTCTTGTTCTGTAGTTAGAACCTCTTAGCTCTTTTTCTGTCAATTGTGCCATCTGCCAGGATGGCTGATGGTCTGTACTAGACCACATGGCTCCCTTTGGAAGCATGGGAACATTTTTCCCTGTAATGACCCTCCTTCTAGCATGATGTACACTTGTATTACTCCTGTCCTCTGGGTCTAACAATCTCCTTTCTTGTTCAGGAGTTTGGGCAGCTCATCAAGACTGTAGGATCTTGTAGAAAGGGCCCCTGATGGTTTGAGTCCTTGTTGAATTTGGAGGGCCAGGGCCAAAATATGGGCTGTTCTCTTAGCCCTGTTATCTGTCTAATTTTGGTCTCCAAACCTCAGTGTTTGAACACCCAGAAGAGAAGATTAGTTATATCAGTATTATATTTTATGACTATATCTACATATCAAGCACCTTGAAATATATAGTATGACTGTTGAGCTGTTATTTCTTTACAAGCATAGTTGTCTTAGAAGTTGAATCCCTGTAGAATGTTAACAATTAACATTTATAAAGCTTTATAGAGAAAGTCTGAGATCAGGAGTCACAGTTCATTTTAGTATGGCAGTCATCATGACATCTTTGAGGCACATTTATGTCTTAGTATAGAACTGTTCTCTAGTCAGTTACTTTTGTCTACTGATAAGATATTAAATGACATGTAGAAACTTTTATAAATTTAGGAAACAGTGTTAAAGACCACATATACACTTATTATCCAATATAAGTGTATCTTGTTTATGCAGTAACAAAACATTTACTTAATAAAAGCCAAAAGAAGTAAATTTAACCAAGAGCATTTTAATCAGAAAAATCTTATTTTTATAGACACAGAGAGCTTACCCTTTTACTTATAATCATTTTAAGTGTATATCATAATTTATTTAATAACTATCGAGTGTGGCATCGTAAGCCCCTGGAAAACTGGACGAGCCATCTGTTGGTGGAGGAAATGGACAAAATTTGGTATCAGTAGCTGGTCTTTTAACCACAGACAGGATTTTGTCAGTTGTCTAAGTCTAAGGAATTCCCATTTAGTTAACAATTTTTTAGATGATTCATTATAATAGTCAATATTTTAAACTATATATCATCTTTGACCAAAACTTTTAAGTTATTTTATTCATATAATAATAGACATTGCATTTATAAAATTGATTCTGGACATTATCTTGTTTACCTAACAATCTGGATGGAAATATGTCACCAACCTTTAAAATATCTTTATTCTTTTAACTGATTTAAATTAGTCTACCATTAAACTATGTGAATCACAAGTATTTGAGCTAACACCATGAATGAGACCTAAGTAGAACATGTGTTTTAAGATCTGTATATCTCTAAGGCTTTCATTGGTAAATCTTATGTGACTTGAAGTCTCTTACAGGAGACATGAGTCCTGGGAAGGAGTGATTGATAAGGTCAGGGCCACAGCCTCCTTATCTCTTGAGTAACAAGGAGCCTTTAGAAGGAACAGCCTGGGCTCTATCACACCAACAAATAAACATATATATTTCTTTCTATGAACTGTATCTCCCACAAGCCTTTTAACATGCAGTATTTGAACCTTTCAGTCTTGTCATTATTTTTCTCTTTATCTTAATAGCAGGGCAAAACTTTTATCATATAAAGCCTTCTCATACCAAAAGCATATCTCTTATAGCCTTTATACACCCCCCCCACAGTCTTATTTACTATAAACTTCTCACAAAAAACATGGCAGTGGCCACTTGTATTTTAGTGTCCTTTCTGCCTGTTTGTTTCCTTTTTTGGTCTCAGATTGTTTTATTTTTAAACTTGGCAGACTGTTAACAGACTTTTAAGCAACCTTGAGTCAGAGTTTTATCTTAAACTAGCAGAGGGCAGAAAGAAGAGCAGGTTAATCCTGGAATTGTATCTTAAGAATTTATGAAGCACAGGAAATGTTTTAAGTATATTAATTAAACAAAATAGTAACTTTTTTGAGGGGTGCTAGGGATCAAACTCAGGGCCTTGTGCTTGCTAGGCAAGTGCTCTGCCACTGAGCTAAATCCCCAACCCCCAAAATACTAATTTAAACAGAAAGCCCAAAGTAAATTTAACAAAAGATTTATAATTTGACTTTTCTTTTGCCTGGGGGTTGAGGGGGCTTTCTTCAAGGAGGAAATGGAAGATTCTGAACACCTTTGGGGCACCCTCTTAATTTTCTCCTGAATTGAGAATAAGGTCTGTCTTGCTGCAGCAGCCCAGCCAGGAACCATATTGTCCTCAGTTGGTGCTAGCTCCTATTGAGGTGGAGCCGCTGGTCTGGGGTACTGGAGATTATAGGCTCGGATAGGGACTCCAGCCTATGTGCTGGAGGGGACCAAAGGTGAATCTTTTTGTTTCTTACTGAGGCCCTGAGTTTTTAAGGGAAAGAGGCCTTTTTTTTTTTTTTTTTGGTTAATACAGGATTACATGATGTAGTCTATCTCTTTCTGAGAACCAGGTCTGTATTATTAACAAATTTAATCAACAATCGGCACACCCAGTCCTTGTCCCATCTGAAATTTGGCCAGAAGATGGACAGATGGGGTGAGGATGGGGACGTGTGGCCAAATGAAACAACAATACTTTGTCATGCAATCTAGACCAGTTTGCTTTGAAAAGGTTCCCCCACTCCCATTGCTAGGGCGGGAGTGGCTCGCCTGTGTGGAACTTCATCTGAGGGACATATATCCTAAGTAACACTGGAGTTGCCACTCTGGAAATGACTGATATTCCCAGGCTGTGTAATCATGAGCCTCTTTAAAAATGGCTCAAACTGCCAAGTTCCTCAGAGAGATAAGTGAGAACGGGGATTCCTCTCCAGAAGGACACAGGCAAGAAACAGATTCACCCTCAAGAGGGAGATCAACGCTCCGGAGGACTCAGGTGTGTGGGACCCTCAGAGGTACCAAGAAGGGAGAATGACTGGAGGGCATTGTCTTCTCCTTGGTCTAGGAGTTTAAAGCCCTCCAGGATGAGCTGCTGGTATAAAAAGTGGTATCACAGAAAAAAAGCCTCATTATGGGCTCAAAAGAGCACCCCACACACAGTGAGTGCTACTCCACTCAGAGCAGCTTGATGGACTAGTGGTTCCACAGGAAGCGGTCAGTTTGACAAAAGAGACAATCTTTTGGGGGGTAGCGTAATTTCTTAATAAGGAGGCTTAGAAGAATGCTCAAGGGAAGTGGGGGAAGTGAGCCTTAAAAATTTCAAAAAAAAAAATTTTGTCATAAAGCCCAAGGACAAAATGGGCATTTGGACATAAACAACCTTCGACCTAACCAAACTAGTATTTGTTCCCCACTCTCTGAATATCCCAACCTGTATTGATAGTGCAAGATAAACAAGGGTGGGTGCCCCCTCCACAGTGGAGACCAATCAGATGGGACTTAGGTGTCACTTGGCCAAGGCAGACTCAGTTTTGTGACTCACAAGTGGATAGACCGCTGCCACCCTGGACTGTGTGCCAATCACCACGGAATCGCAGATGAGCCCACTCGGACTCCGTAGCTGTGGGGCCGAGCAGCCACAACTTGACCTGAAGCACAAGCGAATCTGACTGCATGCATGTGTGCCTGCATTCACACACGCGCACACACACACACGGAGTTTATCACAATTACCTCCCTCTTTTCGGAAGGACCCTAAGTGGAGTTCTTACTGAAGACCCCCAGAGGAAATGGCCAAGCTCCTCTTCCGCCCGTTACAGCAGGACCTGAAGGGGTTTCCGGTCCCGAGACCTTACCTTGTTCTGACGTCTTGCCTGGTGAGCTGGTCCGCCTCTGTATTGAGTCCGGCCGGGGACTGCCATCACAGAGAGTCAGAGTACTCGGTGAAGGAGGACCCGGAAACCATCGGGTGGTGCACCCGGAAACCATCGGGAGGTGCACCCGGAAAACCTCGAACAGTCCAGGGTCTCCTCCGCCTAGCACAGCAGCTCCGCTTTGTTGGACTGGTGGCTGAAGGGGCCTCCAGAAATGTTGCTGAAATCGACCATTGAGAACCCAAAGAGTACTGAGAGAGTTGGAGAACACAGGTTTATTTACGTCGACGGACCTGGGAAAGTTCACACTCCAAGACCCTGGGCCCTGAACGAAGCGACTTCAGGCTTGTTAGAGGATTTTACATCGTCCTGTTTCGCTGGTTCCCTCATTCCCCATATGAGGAAAGGCTTTCAAAGCTTCTGTATGCTTGGCACCTAAACATGCACTGGTGTGCTTCCACATTATAGGTGAGGAGAACATAGGCAGTGGTTTCCAAATGTGAGGGGAGGAGGGTTGTGTTACACAAGAATGTGATTAGGGACAGCTGGGGTGAGCCATTAACCATTTCTAAAGAGGTGGGGAAGGATTTTATGACTCCTTGCCAGAACCCAGAGTCCCAGGTCCTGGGGCTTTCCTGCCTCAGCTGTAGTATTCATATTCTAACATTTGCTGAGGACAATATGTTTTAAAAGACCCAAAAAAGAAAGATTGTTAGGATAGAGTCTAACATGTGTTACATTTTGGAGTGTAGGAACTAAATAAATAATTTAGAGAAATCTAAAGTGCATTTTGTGTGGGTGACAGCATGGTATCTTTTTTTCCCTCCTTTCTCAGAGAACCTCAGCCAACAAGTCTTCAGGTGCTCCTTCCTATAGCAGATGGTCCAGTTCACAGCCACATCAGGTAATATGCTCTTTATAAGAACCTTGACTTACTTGTTTTCCTTGAAAACTTACTTGTTTTCCTTAACTTTGCAATTACTTTTTCACTGGACAAGTGTGGAAGATGTTGGACTCTTTTCTGTTCTCATCTTACTTGTGGTTCCTCTTGATAATGGGCTGTGCGTTCATCGTTGGTTACTTCTCTCCACTTTCACTGGGTTCAGGGCTTGTGAGGGGCAGTGAGAGGAAGGTAAGGCACTTGGAAAATGCTCAAGTTCTGCTTCCAAAGCCCTTCCTAGTAAAGCATGTAGAATAAAACCAAGCTAGCAATTATTGGAAAGGAAGTTTGCCTTGTTTTTCCTGAGTGAACAATTGTCTCTTCTGTGCCTTTTTCTCCAGAAAATTGAGTGAACCACCATATGTATGTATAGTCACACGTATGGTACAGAATATAAGTTTATATATCAATACATTTAGAAAAGGTCGTAATATTACAATGAATTATTTATGCATCTTGCTGTTCAGGTGATTAACAGGTCTATTCCATCAATAAATACTGTATATTACTTTCCTTATTGGGGAAGTTAAGCCAGAAGTGATGGTGTGGTATGTCTGTGTACAAAAAAAAAAAAAACCCAAAACAAACAAACAAACAAATGAAAAACCCAACATCTTTTCTGTTAGTGACCAGTTTTTATAGTTAAAGGGACTGTGAACATCTGGGTTTCTGGGTCATTCTCTCTTCTGTTCTTTGAAACAGCACATAGTGAGAATTCTGGTTTTAGACTAAATGTCAAATAGGACAGTCATTCAGATTACCTACCAGTTATGAGATGGAGAAGAAATGAATTCCTATTTGTCTTTTGGATTATTAGGTAGAAGTCTTTCTAAGACTTTTCAGGTCACTTCTGCTTCTGCTGTGGTTGTAAGAGAAGAATATTATACATAGTTTATATTCCCATACCCCCCCACCCCCCCATTCCTTGTACTGACTTTCTATGAAATTTAGTATTGGTGCTAACTTACCCCAACATCAGCGTAATGTGAGAATTTTTTGTATGCACTTTTTCATTCTTTCTTTTTTTTTTTTTGCAATTCTAAACTAATATTTTAATGAACTATTACAAAAGAAAGTTGCTGAGAACAGATAATTCTTCCACTGCAGAATTTTTTGTCACAGTGCCTATTTTTTAATACTGAAGAGGTTGGTAAAAAGTAACAATTGAGGTGATGCCTTCAATAGCATTGAATTTCCTTGAATACTGTAGTTTTAACAACTTTGGCAGTATATATTGCTTCATGAATGTGATCTGAGAAGGGGGGTGGCGAGGTAGTATCAATAGACAGAGATTGCTTTCAACATCCAGGTTCCATATACTTCCTGCCCAATAGCCGTAGCCCAAAGGTGCACAGCAGTTAATGAATGAGCGTTTAAGAGATCCGCACTTAGGCTTTCTAGGAACACCATTGAGCAAGTCAGTACCCACACCTTTGTGCTCACCCTGAAAAGTCTTTGAAAATGTTCTGATCTCGTCTTTGCACTCTAAAGAAAGAGAGACCTGGAGTTTAGTATTATTCATGATTATATGAATTTAGTTGTTCTGGGATCTTTTGTTCTTCCCCAGAACTCATTCAATTTTACAAGTCAGTAAGATCCTTTGGGAGAATTTCCCAGTGAGGCAATCTAATGTTGTTCTGTGAATCTGTACAGCTCCTGGAAAACTTGGTGCATGATGCAATAAAATGAGCAAAGTGAAGATGGCAGTATTGGGGACAGTCCTTGAATATGAGAATATGTCCTTTTAGTTTTCTAACTTTAAAATGACTTTATAACATATAATCTTTAAATTATTAGATAAGATTTGTGCAGTTTTAATATCTTAAGGCAAACTAAGCTATTGAAACGTATATTTTTGTTTGCATATTCATAGACCAATGCATTCTAGGACTGGAAGAGCTAACAAAAGTGTGTTTCATTTTTACCTGTCATATAGTGGAAGAAATGTGATTATTTTTTGGGGGGAACTTTCAACCTTAGCATAGCTGTGGCATTTCCAAATGGCACATTAGTAAAAACTAATCTAGTGTTATTTCTTTTGTATCGAGAGTTTCCTTTAATTTCAAGTGAAATGAATAGTACAGTTTTCTATACTCCATGATTTTCCTTGGCAGTTGCCTGTTGTGTCGGACATTTGCTCTTTTTGTTCAGATCCACTGTGTTCCATCCATCTACTTTCCAGGATTTCTTGATAACTGATTCTCAAGTAGGTTCTTTCAATGGGAACATTGGTGGGAGTTAGGAAAGAGATAGAAAGGGGAAACCCAAGATATTCCTCTCGCCCTGTGTCTACTGTGGGTAGTACGTCTCTGTGGTCTGAGCCTGTGGGTAGATCCAGCACCTAAGATCCTGCCCTCTCTTTCAAATCCCTTTTGTCCACTCAGCCGTGGGACGGTACCAGTGTCCCTCACCCTTTCCGTTGACTCTTTAGCTCTCTCACTATGCTTATAACTGATTCCCTATATTAAATTTCTTCTCTTGGAATGCTTGGTATGGACTCTAGTTTCCCTGAAACTTGGTTAAACTGTTTTCTCACTGCTGTGCCATGATGTACTTCATTCTTTTGTTCAAAGAGTGGCTTTTCATTTTAGAAATATTGTGTGAATGTTTACAGGATCTCTGGCTTTGCAGTTGCTAAAAACTCTGAGATTAATTCTCCTGAGCTGGCCTGGTGGGTGGTAATCCTTTTACACCCCTGTCCCACAGCACAATAATTATACTTCTTCTTTGTTACTCCTGCTCTAATCCTTCCCTTTTAAATTTGTGTTTATTGTAAAAAAAAAAAAAAAGCAAAACACAAAAAAACAAAAAATCTTTGTCTTTTGTGTTTGGAATATAATAGGGTTATCAGCTTCAGTCTTTGAAAATACCTACACAAATTCTCAGCCTGAGGTTGAAAGTACAAAACTGCCAGCTCAGTCCAGGATTCCAGCTCCTCATGTCTTGCTCTAATTTTGGACATTAGCAGAATTTTTTTTTTTTTAAATGAGTCATGGCTTTATATTTACTAGTGTCCAGGTGATTCTTATCCTATTTGTTTTCCCTGTATCTAAATCTCAGGTAGACAGAAACATAGCTACAGCAATAAGTCAGCACATAGGTGGATATCTGCTTAATTATAGAAGTATGCTCATGTAAGGATCAAAATAATCATTACTCCTTCATAATTATCCTCATAACTAATATTTATTGAATGTTTACTATAAGGTATCTGCTAATTTCTTTACTTTGTACTACCTTATTTAATCTTTTAAATATCTATAGGATAAAGTTGTAGTACATTACAGATGAAAGAACTGACAGCCTGAACATTTAATTGACTTGTCCAGTGATACCGGGTCAATTCCGTGAGATTCCAGTGCCATAGTGTTAATACTAATATTAACTCTATGAAAGTAGCAGACTGATTTAAAGCCACTGAAAACCATTTTAACCAATACTTATCTTTTGACCAGAATATGTTTTTTTTTTTCTGTAGGTATTACTTCTGCTCTGAAATTATTTTTATAGGACAATTTTTCTTGGATTTCATTTTTACCTGTCATATTGTGGAAGAAATGTGATTAGGTAGAAAAGGGCTTATGTCCATTGGAATGCAGGCTAGTCTAGTTATAAACCATTTTCACAACACAGACTTTCATATGTTTATTTGTAAATTTTTATTTTGAAATGCACCACTTTGTGCTTTATTTGGGATAATTGAAATATTTGTAAGAAAATTTTTTTTTCTTCTATTGCTTGGCTGTTTGTACGGAACATACAATGATAAAACAATCAAGTTTTATATGCTTACAAATACCTGTACCAAATAAAACAGTCATTATGAATAAATGAAACAGACAAGTGAGACTGGTAACTGGCTGAATTGTATTTTCAAATTTGAAATACACAACAACACACTGAAATTGTGATGGGTTTTCTATGCATATTATACGCATATTGCTTTCAGAGAGGTTTCTTAGTTCCCTGCGTATATTCCCTCTCGTATTCAGAAAATTTCTTATGAATAATAAATAGTTTGTCATTCTATGCTCTAAAAATGGACAGTCTGGGCCTGCGGATTTAGCTCAGTGGTTAGAGTGCTTGCCTTGCAAGCACAAGGCCCTGAGTTCGATCCCCAGCACCAAATAAATAAATAAATAAATAAATAAATAAATAAAAAATAATAAAATAAAAATAGAAAGTCTTTTCTTTCAGTAATGGACACCAATACAAGCATTGTGTTCCTGAAACCCTCAGTGTAAAAATTTGGTCAATAGTAGTCAGTGAATTGATACACTATTCTCTAGCCATTCAATAAACTTTGTGTTTAGAGTTGTAACTGTGAACCTTAAATTTAATGTCACCAAGAAATGAAAAGTAATGCATATTTTTACACAAGAATATAATATGTTCAGGTGTAAAAATTGACTCAAAAAATTGAATCAGATAGTCCAGTGGTATTATCTTGTCATAGCAGATACAACTGACAATTCAAAACTGATGGAAGAAGTTTTAGCTATCAGGAAAAATTGATTTTAAGATATGGAAACAGAGATCATTCTTTTTTTTTCCTACCTTCTGTAGTAAGAGAAAGAAGGATTGTGCAGCACATTGACAAAAGGCTACAATGAGTATTTTTCCTGGATTTTCTCATACAATTTTTATATCTGTTTATTTAGTACTATGCAACCTGGAATAGGGGCTCAGGACATATCTGTAGAAGGAAGGAAGGGAAGGAAGATGAAAGAAAGGTATCGTATGGAGGGAATAACAGCATGAATAGAATATGGAAGGACGGATCACAAGTCCATGTTTATTATGTTTTTCTTTCTTCAAATCATTAATTTCTACCTTCTCCTTAACCAAAGCCCATTTCAAACATGATACTTATGAATTAATTGTAGTAGAAAGCATTTTACTTCATCTCTGATGAGGAAAAATCACTTTGGTATGTCAAGAATTGTGGTGGAAGAAGTCAAAATGACCAGAGACAAGGACAGTCCCTACTCTGAATTGTTGATCAATCTAATATTGTGCATTTATGTTACCCAGGTTATGCATTTGGGATTAACATGGCAGCCCTGATATTTCAATAATAAAACTTTAACACTGAAACCAAATGTCTGGTTGCTTGATTTTATAGTATTCATGGATATAAATGTGAATTCCTAGTTTATTCCAGTTCAAGATGCTGAACAAAATTAACCCACATTTTCTATATATGAGTTTGCTGAACTGTATATTTCCAATTTAAGTAAATAGGAAAAAAGTTACATCTGTATCTTTATCTGTATCTACCAGCAAATGACCATCAAGAACACACATATGCTTGACCAAATTTGGGCTTCTTACCTATTTTTATGATCTGCGTATATTCCCCAAAATTCATATTCATACATAATTGTCAGTATGATAATATGAAGAACATTCTTTTATTTTACTAGTTTGCATAGTAAGAGAAGGAAGGATAGATAGAATGTTTAGGAAGTGATTAAGTCATGAGGGTGTAATCTTCTTGAATAGGAGCATGGCCCTTACAATATGGCTTGAGTGAATGGGTTTGCCACATTCTGTCTATTTCATCATACCAGGACACAGTATTCATCTCTTGCATATGATAATGAATATAGTGAAAACATTACAGTAAAAGATACATTGCAGTTACTGTCTTTCAAAATATTCCCCACCACTTCCAGCATCTCATTGTTTTTGCCACATTCTGAAGCAGTTCTAGAAGCCATTCTCCATGATTGTCTTTAGTTGCGATGTCATGGTGGTTTTCAATTTCTTGAACTGATTCAAAATGTTTACCTTTCATAGTCTTTTTGACTTTGGGGAAGAGTAAGAAGTTGCACAGTGCCCGATCTAGTGATTAAGGAAGGTGAGAACATGGTATTTCTACAAGTTTGCATTTCCATTCAGTGACAGCAACAACATTTGCCATATTTTTTATTATACCTTGTAAAGATACTTAGGAAAGAGGAGTTCCAGAACTGCTCCAGAAATTGATGAGAATGGTGGGATAAGTGTGCTTGAAGTGAGGGAGAATATTTTAAGGGGCAATGTGTCTTTTTCTGTAATAAATTTTTGTTACTCCTCGTATATGATCACATATATATATGTATCTATGAAGAATTGTATATATGAAGAATTGTAATACCCTTCCTGATATTTGCATATATATGAAGAATTGTATATGAAGAGTTGTAATTATATATGAAGAATTGTAATACCCTTATATATATATATGAAGAATTGTAATAATACCCTTCCTGATATTTGCATTCATGTATTTAAGAATGGAAGAATGGTAATATTCTTAATTAAAGTTGACATCCATCCTAATGTTATAATTGTAGAGGTCAGTGGCATTCTGAAATACTAATTCTTAGGCATGTGTAAACTATCTTGTCCCATTTACAGATTTTTTTACAAGAAGGATTAAACTGTGGGAAAGCAAATTTGCTATAATATGAAATCTTAATAAATTTAACTAATGTTTGAAAATGCTCTATTAGAGTATTGGAAATGAGGGCTTGCTTTAATGACATGAGTCTCCAAAGATGGCCCTCGATGAATCATGTCGCCTAGTATTCACACCTCCATGCACTTTCCTCTCTGTGGAACTCTTTCGGCCTGTAAATCGTGTGGGATCAGTAGAATGCTGGAGAGATGGCAATGCAGGGCTTTTCAGGGTAGGTGCTAAATAGTCTTGTGGTTTGGGACTTGCACTTTACTGTGTTCACGCTTGGATGAGCTGTGTGCCATGTAGATTCTCCGTTGTACTGAGAATAGCATACCATGTGGAAGCTGAAGCTATTGTTGTAAAGAAATGCTGTGGACAAAAAAAGGATTCCTAGCTAGATGTTTCTATCATTCTAGCAGAGGTGCTGGTCCTGTGAGAGAGAAGACTCCTTCAGATAAGTCCCAGCTGCCATCTGCTACTCCATAAAGATCCCAACCACTAGGCTGAGCCTGGCTGGTAGTTTGTTAAGCAGAAAGAGGTAACTGAAAGAATGGCTCATCTTCAGATAGGTCCTATTATTATTCATACTAACAACTAGGAAAATATTGGCAGTTAAAGGTCATCCATGCTGGTTTGAATGAATTAATGTCTGTTTGTATTAACCATGCCTCTTATACGAATATGAACACATTTTAGTGTTTGATCAAGTTAGACAGAAATTTTACCCTCCAATCATCTTTTCATTATTCATTTGTTGAGCAAATATTTTCAGACACATCAATGCCGTTTTAAGTCTCATTTAGTGTTCACTCAGATTCCAGGACCCAAGAGCCCAGAAGTATGAGCTGAGCATTTTTTATAGCATTGACCAAGGGAGTGGTTGCCATATATGAAGTTAGAATGCTCATCAAATACTGCATTGGTTCTTGGATTGCTCACTCTCATAAGACTGTATGACAGATTTTGGCCAATGAAGTGTTAGAGGAGGTGACATATAGTGAAAATAGAAAGCTGAGACAACAGAAAGTCTATTTGTCATACCCTGGATTTTTTTTGCCAATATAGAGATAAAAGGAGGCAGAAACAAAACTTTGTTCTTATGCCATGGAAAGTTGAGGTTAATTTGTTTCTATAGCATAGTCTTACCTTTTGTGACTAATATAGGAGGCCTTAATATTCTAGAAGATCCATGACAAGTACCCCCAAGCCATTAAAATTGAACTTGAAATCTACATAAAAATACATAATGTGATGTCTATGAAATGGAGCTTTAAAATAGAATTTCTGATTTTTGTATTTCTATACCTCAGTTTCCCCATACAGAAATCCTGGCAATAGCACTACTGTTTTTACTTGGGTAATTTGAGAACATATGATAGCTCAATCTCAAATTAGGTTGTTTCCCTTTTGTTTATATAGTTATTTTGTAGAAAGTTAATACAATAATTCAGTAGGAGATTTAAAACATTTATTCAATCAGTGATCTATTAATATGAATCTTTATTTTTTTACTTTTGAAAATGTTTATTATGAAATTTCCAAACTAGTATGAAAACAGAAAGAATAGTATAATGTACACCTTAATTCAGCTGTAGCAATTATCAATATGTATGCAATTTTTTAAACAAGTTTGTGCGACCAATAGTTTTAATCTTTAATTATCTTTAATAGAGATACCAGCTTTCCTCTTCCTCTCACCTCCAAAAATGAATCTGAGTATTCTATAAACACATTATCTGCAGTCATGATGGCGTCATTCATGTCTATTCCCAACTTTGTTCTATTCACTTGAATGGCTCATTCATAGGGTTGTCGTACTTTCCAGTTTGACCAGGAGAGTCTGAAGTTTACACTGTTGTCTAGGGCTGAGTATTAAACAGATGTATCATTATCCTGCCTAGTTTATCCTATTTTTGCTCCTTTTATGTCCTACATTTGCATTCGATTTTGCTTTGCAGATCCAGACAAGTCTAGACCAATCACAATCAGCAAACCCTTATCCCTTCCTTATCTGTGGGTGCTTGACATATCTTCACCGTCTCAGTGTCTTCACCATTATAAAGGCCAGCTCGAGACCAGCTACATAACTTGTAAGACCCTATGCAAAATGTTAAAAAATATTGAGAATTTGAAGATGAATACAGCAAGGCACTGAAGGAAGTGTGGGGCCTTTCTATGGAGCATGCTGCGTAACAGCAGAGGTGGAACACCATGGAGCTGTCTCTGGACCTCCCTCTTCCCCACCTGTCCTGTTCCACCTGCCTCCCCATATTGTGACTTCCAGGTCTGCGTCCTGCACTGAGCTCCGCGTTGCAGTCTTATGGGTCACCATTTTCCTCAGTCCCTCTCTGTATGTCTGAGACTGGCCTAGCCAGCTATGCTCATCATTGATTCCGTGCCTACTATTACTAATGAGTGTCAGAGTCAGAACATGGGTGTGCTTGTTTTCAAAGCTAGGGACCATACCTTTGTGCTGTTGTAACTTTTAACAGAGTTCTCTCCATCTTATAGTCCAGAGAATGGGATTTGGGCCTTCAAGATCACAGGTCCAAGGTGTGAGATGCAGTTTTGTTGTTCTCTGTGTTCTCAAGAGTCACTTGGAATCTCTCTCTGGTATGTTCATGGGCTCAACTGTACTTTCTTCCTGCCCATATCCACATTCCCTTGTCAGGAACTGTGTTTTGGGATTGTGGAAAAATGGTACAAGTTAGGAAAACCAGGGTTTTTGCTGAGTCCACTCTTTAGGAGAAATCAAAGTAAGTGTGACTAAGTTATGGAAACCTCTCCTACTGTTGTTAGGGAGGGGAAAGCTAGAAAACAAAGGCAATAAAAGCTTGGCAATAATTCTTAACAATCTCTGGGTCAGTGGAGATGGCCTTGGTGTCCTTCTCTGGCTGCTGATTCTGCCTAGAGAAACAAGAGTGGCTCGATGAAGGCCGGGGACTTCATTGCTGTGCTGGCGTGGTCCCTCCTGTATCACTATTCATTAGCCTCGTTTTTCTTTTTCATGGCTATGGTATCTGTGGTATCAATGTGAATATCTTTGGAATTTGAAAAATAAGGTAAAGAATTTGACCTTGATTAATGTAAAAAGTTTTTAGTTCCATAGTTAAAATATAGATTTTTGAGATAGATATTTTATTTTTTAAAATGTGTAAGTGCATGTGTGCATGTGTGTATGTGTGTGTGTATGTGTACAGAAAATCTATAAGAGGGAAAAAACAATAAAAGTGATCGGTGTTTGATTTTTGATGAGAAAGACTGGGGACTTCTACTGCAATAACTGTTAAGAACTTGGACACTGAAGACACGCAAAGCCAGATTCATATTCCAGTTCTGGTACTAGCTTGATGTCTGGCAAACAGCTGAATATGTCTGCTTATTTCTTCATCTGTAAAATGGGTTAATGATTGTACCTGATTCATATGGTATATGAAATAAAAGCAGTCAGCAGAACTTCTAGCATTTTAGTTTTCTGTGTAGAGCATTCCACAAGGACAGCTACATCATTCCACAATTCCTCCATATATGTTGGGAATGAAATTGAACTTCTGTGCTTATGCGTTGTACTTTGAGCCATTGCTCATGTTCATAAACTAATGCTTCTCTGTAGAAAGTCAGAGGTTGTATTGGAATCAATTTATTAACCAGAGTAAAGAGGACTCGTTTTGACTCTGGTCAAATTACCTTGACAATTAGTAGGTAGGTCATGTTAGATCTGTCCCTTTTCCATACTGTCTCCAGTTTAGTGAATGTCTAGAGAAAAATCAGCAGTGTTTATCTCTGTGACTGAGATGGGGAACCACAAAATTGGCAGTTATTAAGGTAATTTAAAGGAAATTTAGTTCCTTAAGGGTATATATAAAAACTACCCTACTCCAATATTTATCCTTCTTAGATATGACATTGACAGAACTTCTATCCATGGCCAATCTTAACATCATAACTATTATAAGCTCAAATTTATGTAACATAATTTAAATTGCATCTACATCTCAAAGTAAACATACTGTTTTTCTATAAACATTTGAAAGAATTTTCCTTACTTTTGAAATCATTGGGCAACAAGAAATACAATATATGAAGGGTATCATTTCTCAACAATTATTGTGTGTACATGAGCATTCTTGCAAAGTGAGAAAAATTGAATCTATAAGTTGTTTTCAAATGCAATGTTATTTTATGAGTACTAAATATAAAAGCTGATGAAGTAGCTGGCTTTACATTTTATGGATTTTGTGGTCTACATTTTGCAGATTTGGATTTATAGTATTATTTTCATATTTTGGAGCCAATAAATTTGTTTTATCAAGTCTCTCTTTTTTTCCCAGACATTCAAAAAGGTCACGAGTTCTAAATACTATGTTTTACTGTTGTTAATGGATGAAATGACCTTGCTATGGACCTGTTTGAGCATATGATTGTAAGCTTACATTTAGGGAGAAAAAGATTAATTTGAAAGTTAAGCAGGATGAATAATTATTAAATGAAATATAAACATTTGGTTATATTTTATATATTATGGTCTGTTTTAATGCAGGTATATAGTTCTATAGACCAGATCTATTTTAAAATTCAGAACTTTTTGGATGCCAAGAAATTTTAAATAGCATATTTCCCTGTGTATTCTGTAAGACTTTTAAAGTGGTCTTGAGCAGCCATCATTAATGGAACCCATTAGCATTTCTGTTGTGAAAGTTATGAATATTCAACAAATGAGACTAAGTAAATAAAAAGCTTCAAATTAGTTTAGATAAGGTTTTATTTCTAAATCTATGTCAAATGAAGTTTTGCTGCCAAGATGACTTATGCAACAATTTTAAGTTTTTACAAATTTTTGAATTGGGGAAAACAGTTGAGGAATTGTAGAGCCACAAGCAACCCTCTGCTGTTTGTATTAGATACTTTTTATTGACTTGTGAAGTAAGTAGGGAAGATATTCTCATCCCTGTTTTATAGGTGGCAAAGGGGATCTAGAGTGACTTCATGGCTTTTTCCAGGTGATAGAACAAGTAATGGGCAAAATATGAATGGAATCAAAATACCCTGACCCTTCACCCGGGGATGGTCCCCTGCTTTTTGTGGCCTCCTTAGTTATCTAAATAGTTAATTCACTTGCATCTTGGCCCTTGCTGTGGTTTGGAAGTGTTGAGGTATTGAAATCCTGTGATGGGAATTGAATTCTGGAAGTCATGTGTTAATAGTATTTGGATGTGGATCCTTCAGAAGATAGTCGCGTGATGGGGTTAAAGGCCTCAATGGTTTAATCCATTCCTATATTAGGGATTAATCGATTATAGATTATCCAGGTAGTGTTTTTGTTATAAAAGTGAGCTATCTCTGGCTAGCTTGTTCTGTCTGGCCATGTGATGCCCTCTAACATATTAGGATGTAGCCAGGAAGCCCTCACTAGATGCTAAGCAGTTGCCTGTGCCATGCTTTTCACATCTCATTCTACTAAATCATGAGTCAAATGTGTTCTGTTCTTTATAAATTATACAGTCTCAGGGATTTTTCTTACAGCAACAGAAAAGGGACTAAGATAGCCCATGATGGCAACTACTACTCTATACATGCCAGGAGTCCAGCACTTCTCAATATAATGTTGTTGTGTGCGGTTTCATTACCTTTTGATGCATCCAGTACTGATTGTGCAATTATTCTAAAGAAAAGCTCTACCACTTTTCTTTTCTGAAGAAAACTCTACAACTCACAGTATACATATGACATATTTTTGGGTATGAGCTAAATTAGCAAGGCTCCTTTCGTTAGTGCCTGCTTTCCTCTCTTTGCTGTAGAGGACCAAAGCTAGCTTCCTCCTGTATCTCCCCCCAGCTCTTAGAAGTTCCTGTTCTGTTTTTCTGGCACCGCACATGCCAGGCTCTGTGGTGCATTTTATTGCTGCAGCTGTTCCGCTCACCTATTTTTGTCAGCACAGAGATTAGTCTCAGTACTGAAGGCTTAACATTACTCACCTGGTGTAGTCATCTTGGACATTTGAAACCTAAGTTATTTTCAAAATACCTGAGGACGCTCTGAAGCCTGTTTCATCACTTGTAGTGTCTTTAGCAGAAAGTCAGCATGAAAATGCAGATTTTCTTTTTGTATGCAGGCGTGCATTCATTCCTGGATTTGTTCACCCAGCAAGCATTTATCAAAACCCTAGTGGACTGTGAGTTAGTTCTAAGGTCACATGAAGATCACTGGACAGCTGTCTCTCTGGAAATACCATGGGAAATAATGCTCTTCAGCACTAGCATGGCAAAGTCATAAATTAGCCTAAGCATTCACAATTTGCAGTGTAGTAGACTAAGCACCATTCAGGTTTTTACAGCCGTACATAAGAGACCAGACAGGATTGTCAAATGTTGTGGTTCAGAGCGCTGGGCTTAGGTGACGTACGGCCTGGGTTCCACATTTGGTAAGCAATTTACAAGGCTGGCTGTACAGGGATGCTTCTGTTCGTGGAGTACATTTGTGGGTAGTTTTAAAACTCTCCAGACTTTTGGTTCTGGTGTCTGTGAAATGAGCGCGATAGTGTTTGCTTCTTGAGGGATTAATGGGGCCGTGTATATGTGACTAGTTATTTAAAATTGTCAAAGGCACAAATAAACAATAGGTTTATTTTTCTCCCATTACTGTTTTCTTGACATATACTCTTTATTTCCTCTCTCTGGATGAGAGATTCTATAACATTTCACTGTTATCTGTAAGAAAAACAGTATTATTTTCAGGCATTTAAAAAGTTCTAGTCCAATTTAAATTGTAAAATTTGCATAAACAACCAAAAGAGTGGGAGGTCTTTCAAGTACTTGTATATGTGACGGATGACTTATATTCAGAAGATGTACAAAACATCTACAAATGAGTGTGAAACAGACAACAATCCAATAGAAAAATGGGCAAAAAACTTGCACGGACACTTAACAAAAGAGGATACCCCAGTAGATAATCCATGAAAGTTCTTTTATTCACTAACAAAAACACAAAATAAAACTACGAAGAATACTACTCTGTAGTATGGGAGAAGGAAAAAACGTTTATTTTACCTCTTTAGGTTCAGTGCTTGAGGCCTGCTAATTAAACTGGAAAAAAGAGACTAGTAGAAGAAAGAGTTTATGTCACATACATACATACATACATACAAGCTTCACAGAAAAGAAATGAAAACACAATGAAATTATTCAAATTTGACATCTTTACATATCATCTTAACAATAGGCAGTAAATTATGGAGAAATGAATTGAGGAAGAAAAGATTTGGGCTCTCGAGGGCCATATATTGTGGGAAAACAAATACAAAAGGGATAAACTAAGGGACAATGAGTGCTATTTTAGTAAGATTTGTTTATGTAGATTCATTTTTAGTGCCAACTTCCCTTCTATGATGAGGGTTGTATGCTTTCTTTTAGTATGGGAGGAGGGAACAAGGATAGAAACAAAAGATACAGACAATGAATTTTCCATGCCCTGTTTTAGGCATAAAGAGGGAATTCAGAGACTCCCCCATGTCTGCAGTCTCTCGGTTGTCTTTATGCCAAAATAATCTTTATATCAAAATAGTACAATTTGGAGTGGTCTATTATTATCCTATCTGGTAACTACCAGAATATCTAAAATAGAAAATCACAAAACAGTGTGAATTGAAGGGAATGTGAAGCAACAATAACTTTAAATCACTGCTCATGGGAAGATAAATTCAATTTCTCAAGTATGTGGAAAATTTATTGTCAGTATCTACTGAAATTAGACATACACATATGCCACTGCCCAGAAAATTCATTTATAGGCATATAAACAGCAGAAATGCATACGTATGCTAGCAAACGAAAAATTTTGGAGTGTTTACAGAAGTACTCTCCTTAGTAACCTCTGTTGGGGCTCAGAAAACTGTACATCAAAGTATGTGGTTTGGCATGCTGAGCACTTTGAACTGAAGGAAACTGAAAGGCTTTAGAAGCATCCCCAGAATCAAATTCTTTCTAATCTTATGTCTCTTCCCCCAGGCACAGGGTAGAAGTTTCTTTCCGACAATAACTCATCTGAAGCTCCTCCAAAAGGAACAAAATTAACTTAGATTTCCCTCTGAAATTACTAGCAAGATAAGAGTAAACCTCTGTCTCAGGAAGGAAGACTGAGGAATGTCAGCATACTTAGATAGACTTTGTCATAAGCTTCAGCTTGTTCTTTGATCCTATTCTGTTTCAAAGAGAATTATTTACAAATCTTTGTCTCCTCTTTGGACCTATTTAACTTCCTTAAAAATCATTTATTATCCCTCAAAATTGCCTTCATCCCCCCGTCTCCCTGTCTTCTAACTAGAGTCTGTAGACTTCTGAACTTGTTCAGTTATTTGGGTACTTACTTTCTTGTTGTGTCCCATGCACGTTTCTGTGCCTTTCCTCCTCTTAGTCTGTCTAGTATTGCCAGTTTCATTCAGTGCAGAACCTGCAGAAGGAGGTGTAAATATTTCCATCACCTCTACTACTGAAAGTGAAAACTGTTCTCTGCCCACACTATCAAATACCACAGTATATGACAATGCGAGTAATTGCTTTTCAGTGCAAAGCTGAAACGTGAATAAATGTCATGAGCAAAATATTGAATGAAAGAAACCTCTCCCCAAAAGACTAGATATTCTTTGATTCCATTTAGTTAAAGTCCAGAAATGGAAAAAAAATTTCTATAATGTTATTAAAGTTTATGTTTTGGGGGATAAGGATTGGATATTGCCAAGAAGGACGCTTTGTCTTTTTTTAAAAATTTTATTTTAATGGTGCATTTTAGATGTACATAGTGATAACATTCATCATAGGGAATTTGTACCTGTACATGATATATCTTGCTGGTTCTTTTTTGCCCATTCCCCTCCCCTCTTGTCAATCCCGCCACCCTCCCTATTTATGAAAAGTTCATTTCCATTTTTTCCTTCTATTCTTTTTTCTCTTATCCCTCCACCCCCCCGACTTGTTCCCCTTCCCATGTGAAAAATTTCTTCCTTTTCCCAACATAATACATTTTAGTCCTTATTTACACTTTCAGTTTCTCACACTAGAGAAACAATGTGGTCTTTAAACTTGTGTATCTAACTTATCTCACTTAAGAGTATGGTCTCAAGATGCATCCATTTACCTAGGAATACCTCAAACCTATCATTCTTTATGGCAGATTAGTACTCCATTGTGTTAAAAAAAAATCTGTGATGCTGGTCTGCTCCATTATGAAAACTTTCCAAACTATACATTTATGATTTGTGCACTTTTCCATATGTTATGCTTCAATATAATTCTCTCATTTTCCACTGAAAAGATCATCTGTAGCATTCTTTTTAAAAATTTTTTAAATTTTTTACCAAGAACATGTATTAGTACATTGTATACGTAATGATCACATTCATCATGGTTATTTTGTACCATGGTTATTTTGAAATATCTTGATTTTCCCCTCTTTTCCTCACCCCTCCCTGTGTTACTCCCTTCTCTATTTATAGCAGGTTTATTCACATTTTTCCATTTTTTCCCTTTCCCCTTTCTTTTCCTTTTCCCTTCCTTCTTTTCCCCCTTCTCCCTTTCTTTGAATGTTATCTTCTTTTCATATAATATCTATTATACCTCTTTGTCCTTCTTTACATTTATCATACCACAGCGATATATGCACAACCATGTTCATAGCAACAGAATTTGTAATAACTAAATCTTGGAAACAACCTAAATGCCCAACAACTAATGAATGGCTAAAGAAGATGTGTTTTTCTACACAATGAGGCACTACTCTGCCATAAAAAGGATAAACTACAGACATTTGTAGGTAAATGGATGCACCTTGAGGAAAAATACTCTTAAGTGAAATAAATCAGACACTCATGAGTACACATCGAATTATTTCTCTGATATGTAGCATTCTTTCATTTTCCCTGCAGCTAGATTTTCTATCTCTCCCCATGTCACCTCCTCATTCTTTTTACGTTCCCATTATTATACGCACACCCCTTAGCTTTGGGATTCTATAATACAGAAGACAACGGACACCTGCGCTACAGCAAGATCTCTCTCTCTCTCTCTCTCTCTGTATTCCCCTTCTCTCGTCCTACTCTGCTCACCCAGGTGTAGTTCATTCCTGGCCCCTAAAGCCCACCCCAAGGACTACCTGAAGCAACACCATTGGGGAGCATGTGCCAAAATTAAATGATTTCTCTTACCCCCTTCTGGGCAAATGGTCACATAAAGAAGACATTCAGGGACCACTGTCTTTTGTGATAAAAAGGTTTTAAAATTACTGTCAAACACATAGGATATTAAAAGTTAAAGAAATATATATTATCTTTAGCTGGATCTCTTGGTTCTGTAAGTTTTAGATGAGATTGATTTTAACATCTGGGTCATCAGATTTTGGAGGTCCAAATTTCTTCTTAAATGTTTTCCGTTGTCTGTCTCCTATTATGCAGGAATAGGAATTTTTGTCCTCTATCTTTGGGTTGACATGTATGTGCAACTTTTCTTCGATCTTCCCTCCAAGGAACTACAAAAAAAGAGCTCGTATTACATTTTATAAGGATTATAGGAAGGATTACAGTAGATACCAGAAAGCAGTAACAAGCACGTACTAGTAATGCTCTATTTAATTTTTTTTATTACTACCATCATTATGTGATCCTGCAGCTTAGCATTTTGGGGCTCTTCTGCTTGTTGCATGAGAATTTTATTATTTGTCCTTACAGTCTTGATTTCTAACAACCCACATGCCCACAGATTTGTGTAACTCCTACTCTAGCAATATTATTCTTTTGAAAGAAAAATATTGTCTTCTTTAAGTGGAGTCCCAGTGTAAATTATTGACATTCGTGGTAAATTATTGACATTCGTTACTTGTGACATAGCCGCATCCAGTGTGGAGAATATTTTCTTGATCCCCACTTATCTCCATTTTCCAAGAGCATTGACTTCGCAGGATATCCACACAGGGAAACAGAGAAGCTGAGTATGACTGAATAATGCCTGGCCCACAATCTCTCAGTGATTATTATAAAACCACCATAGGACTGAGGACTGAAGGCTCAAAAAATTATCCAGGTGTATGAGACAAACTCCCTGTGTGTCTTTTTATGTCCTCTGAGGAGGGCATTTGCATCTTTGCATTTCTACTTGCCTCTTCTTAAAATGGCTTCCCAGATGCCCTTCTCTGCCTAAAACCATTTTTCTTCATCCTTTGGGGTTTTTTTTTTTCCAATCCCGAGAAGCGTTTTTAAAATTAGCTATGGAAATTAATCCCTGCCTACTATGATATCTTCTGACACTTTATATCTCTAACAAAGCAATAGTCAAGGTAGTATAATTTAGTTTGTGTGATTCCTACTAAAGTATATATAAATTCCTTGAAAACTGCTTGAGTTTATTCTGAAACATGCATCTCATTTTCTTTTCTCCCTCCTTCCTCCTCTCTCCCTTCCTTCCTTTCTTTCCTCTCTCCTTCCCTCCTTCCTTCCTTTGTTCCATTAGGGATTGAAACTAGGGCCTTCTCATTTAATTACAAACCCACCCCATCCCCCTTTTTAAAAATTTTGAGTCAGGGTTTTGCTAATTTGCCCAGGCTGGGCTTGAACATGTGATTTTCCTGCCTCAGCCTCCCAGAGTGCTGGGATTCTAGACTTCTGCCACACTCCCAGTGAACAGTATGTTTGTTAACATAATTGGTGAATAAAATAATGGTATCAGAATAACAGGAAGTTGTGTTGGCTCACATTTAGTTGCCCAGCATATCCATATTTTGAAATGATCAGGTGTAAACTTTCTTACAATTAAAGAGGAAAATTTAACAATGTATAAAGATATTAAGAAAAAAGTTTAAAACATTGACTTTGAGACTCCCTTAATGAAAGAAATGGTGATTGATTTAGTAGGCTTAAGACTACTAACTTTCCATGGTCTGAAGTTATTGGGAGAGTCTACAAGTATTATCGAAGGTATAGCAAAGATATTTTTCCTTCACTTTTTTTTAAACAAAGGGCATAAATGGGTACTATTTAATTGCATTCCTAATTTATACAAAACTGGCGTCTATTCATACCAAATATCTCTGAGACCCTCCATCCCTGAGAGGAACACAAGCCTCAAAGTATGTGGCTTAAACAAGCTTATAGGTTTCAATTTGTAAAAATTTAATGGACTTAGCGTTTTTAGACTATTACCATTTGTTAAAACCTAGTTCCCAGAGTTCATAGATTTCAATTGGCTTTCTTCAATCCTGTTTTGTTTGTTTGTTTGTTTTTACCATGAAACTGGTATTTTTTACATGTAGAAATGCAAGATTTTTCAATAAAGTACATTCGCCGTTGCAGCAGAAATGCATATATCTGAAATTCCCAGCAAAAATAAGGCCATTGAAAATATTTGCTGAATGGAAGGAATTGTAACTTAGTATATTATCTGTTGAACTTTTGTCTAAGTGTCTTTTAATTATAGCTAAACTGAATTTCTCTCAAAATCTTAAAGTAGTCTGTACTTAACAGTCCAAATTTCTTTGTGAAATAAACAATTTATATATCTCCTGATGTCCTACTTTTGTTTTTCCAGTACAAACTGAATTACCTGAGGGTCTGTGTATTCCATCAGTGTAGACTCTGAGTTCCTCTGGGCCATGCGCTTAGTAGGCACTCCACAGATGCAGGGAGGGTGAAGTGAATGAGTCAGTTTGAATAAATGTTTGCATCACTTCCCATCCTGGCATCTCCCAAAGGAATGAATGAATGAATTCTTCCAAAGAAGCATTCATTAAAATCAAAAGAAAAAAATCAAGAAGAAAATCGAAAGAAAAAAATGCTGCTACCAAATTAGTTTGTCAGAATACTCTTTAGCTTAAATATTTTCAACTCTGATAGTTACCCAATTTTAAAATTCCATATGCTGAAGGTCAGGAATATATGAATAATATCAATGGGAAGAATCAATATAGTGGAGGTCTCTTGGGGAAAATATTTTAGCTCTCTCATAGATATAGATTATTTCTTCCTGTTATAATTATTTACTTCAATATTATTATTTAAATGAATTTGGAAAGAGAAAAAACAGGGCTTAGCGTGGGCCATCTGATCATCACATGCTAGGCCTGATAATGTGTGATTGTTTAAATCAATCTAATTTAATTCTCAAGGCAGTCATGGTAGGAAGGTGAATCCTGATTTTACAGATGGAGGCGAGGAGACAAAAAGAGCTTAGGGAAATGACCATTTTCACTACGAATTTAAGCCAAGTTTCTTTGGTTCTTTCAAATTCCATCAGAGTAGCTCTTTGTACATTTGAATGAACTTTAGAATCTTCAGTTGGAGGATTTATTGCATACAGATTGCTGCACCCATTCCATACCTTCTGATTTAGTAGATGTGTGAGGAGGCAGAAAATTTACATTTCTAGTAAGATACCAGGCAGCTTAGTCCTAGGGTCACAGTCTGAGAACCAGTATACTATCCCATACTACGGAATTTCCAAAGCTGTTTTAATTATACCCTGTTAATTACAAGTGTGTATTGAGTGCCTGAGTGAAACCAAGAGAAACTGTGACCTACTATGTTGTATGCTTCTCATATGGCTACAAGTATCTGCAGGGAGCAAGGTGGGCTGCCTGGGGGTTCTGAAAGGTACAGGGCAAACTCGATACTTCAAGGAGTGTCAGCTTTGCTTGATGGTAAATGGTTTGAGATGCTATTTTTATATGAAAACAAACACACAGCTGTATTATGGAGGAGAATATCAATTCACATGGATTTATAAGTTAAAACTCTAGGTTTCAAAGAAAGTTTGCCTTAATACACTGCTTTAGGCTGCACTTCAAGTATCAGAAGGAAGCTCTTTGCTCTCTTATGGCAATATATTAGTTACTTTTCTAGAGTCAGTGGTTTGCAAGAGAGCAGATTTAATATAGGACATTTGTAAGTTACAGCATTCATATACAAGCCAAGTGCAGGGAGAGTGCAGATCATCTATCTATGCACTGGAGATATGAAAGGATCCAGTCAAGGGCTAGGAGCCCACGGAAATGTCCCATGTACATCTGTGTCCACACTAAAAGGCTGAAGAAATCTATACTGGAATCTGGATATGATGTTCACAGTACAGATGAAGACCAGAGCTCCCTGAAGCAAACAGCAGCCATCCTTGACGACAGTGAGGCCCTGAGCTCCTCCTGTGATGAGAACAGCCTAGTTCCCTTCTGGAGAACCAGCTGCAACAGAGCTTCTCCTGGTAAACAGCCGGCCACAGTCTTTTGCTCCTGTTCTCCTTTATGTTGTGTCGGCAATAGTCTTCAGGTGGATCTTCTATGCCCAAGCCATACCACCTCAGTCCAGCTGGGTGCTCCTCCTTAAGGTGACCACAATTAATAAGTCCACCACAGGCAGTAAGAAGATTTAGCTGGGACAGAGAAAAGTGTTATTTTGCATAGATATGTAATACTTTCTTAAGCTAACAGACTCTGTCTCTTGGCAAATATTCTGGTTTCCTCCTTGAACTTAGAATGTTCCTGAGGGTTAGCCTTTGGAAAGAGGATCATCAACCTTTTTCTCAGGGTATATAGAAATTCTAGTAATGCTAGTGCTACAAAGTTAATTTTTTGAAAAAAGCAAGGAAATTAAATATATTTTAAATCTCTTGTTTTCATGGAAGAAAGGAACCTAAAGTCAGTTTCCTTCACTTCAGGTCCTAGAAACTATTGAGATTTATTGCATGACTGTGGGGTGTGCACTTGCATACACACACACACACACGCACACACACACACACACACACACACACACACACACAGATTTACTCTAGAAAATATAGTCCAGGTTTCTGATTTCTAAATTGGGTGCACATCATCCTGAATTATATTGTTATTTACATAGATTAGTCCTACTCTTTTTATGTCAAGTGTGAGCATAGGACCCTTTCTTCAACTCCCCAATCTATGCCCCTCTATCACCTCTTCCTATGAATTATTTAATTACTCTAGAGGACAGGATGACAAACTACGGCTGCACACCAAATCTGGCTACCACCTGTTTTTACATGGCTCACAGTCTAATGGTTTTAGCTTTAAATGGTTGAAAAACAGTTTAAAAGAAGAATAATGTTTTGCAATGCATGAAAGTGATAAGAAATTTGGATTTTTGTAAGATACTCCATTTCCATAAGTAATGTTTTATTGGATCACAGCCACGCTCATTCAGTTTCTTTTTGTCTAAACATCTTTGGTTGCTTTCCTGCTACCAAGTTAGAGGTGAATCATTGTGATAGAGACCTCGTAGCCGGCAAAGCAAAAACATCACTACTTATTCTCCAGGCTTTTCCAGAACAGGTTTCCATATCCCTGTTCTAGTCTCCACAGGATGACGTGCATTGCATTTTTGTCTGCAGGAAACCTGTACCATTGGAGGTTCAGAATCAAATCAGTTCTACCTGCAGAATAGGTTCTCCTGTCTGTCTGTCCTCTGTATTAGTCACCTTTCCTTCTCTAGGACAAAATATCCAATACCCACAAGTTAGAGGAGGAGAGGTTTATTTGGCTCATAGTTTCAAATGGGTTCAGTCCAGAGTTGGGGGGCTCCAAGGCAGAAACAGCGCAGTGGCAGGGCATAATAGAGGAAAACCTTCCTGTCTCAGCAACCGGTGAAGAGAAGAATGGGTGAGAGACCATATGTAGTAACCAAGGGCCATGCCTCTGTGACCCGCCCAAGCACATCCAGCAATGGACTGTACTGATCTGCTAGGTGTTTCTGAATCCAATGCAGTAGACATATCAGGATTAATGGTTACACCTTCCTCCAAAGCAAACTTCAGTAGCGAGCAGTTAGTTGTCTGAATGCCCAACAGCTCTTTGCAACAAAAACAATGTCAATGTGCCTTTAAAATAGGACATCCAGGTCCAGAACTCAAGGTTTTTGGCTATGAAACAAAAATTTTTATTTTTTATACCAGTATTCCTAAAAATCCTAAAGGTGAGTGATTTTTCTTGCCCTGGTTATGAAAACCTTTGCAAGGAAAGGTTTTGAGACTAATAGTAACATATCTGGAGTTTGCCCTTTATCCATCGATACAGGAAAGTAAGCCAATAAACAGCCATGTGAATTTCCCTAGGTGATGATGCGTGTACCAGTATCACCTTTTGAGTTTTTCTTCCTCCAGTGAAAAATTCTCA
This sequence comes from Hystrix cristata, assembly GCA_004026905.1. NCBI lineage: Eukaryota > Metazoa > Chordata > Mammalia > Rodentia > Hystricidae > Hystrix > Hystrix cristata. The sequence goes on from PVJO010004144.1 coordinate 42,222, forward strand.
CTCACTCACAAACATTTATCTACTTCCTGTTTTCTTCCCAGACAAGATAACCTGCATCGGAGCTTGCGTGAAGCTAGTTTGCTACTGGAGGCGACCTGGGGAGCAGGAGGAGTGGCTGGGGAGAGGGACAAGGGAATGTGGGGAGAGGCCAAGCAAGGAGGCATCCCTTTCCAGCTTCTTCTTCTTTTTTTTTTTTGAAAAAACAGCTTTATTGAGATATGATTTACATACTATTCAATTCTCCCATTTAAAGTATATAATTCAATAGTTTTTCGTGTATTCAGAGTTGTACAACCCTCACTATAATCAAATCTTGGAATATTTTCGTAATTCCTAAAACAACTCAGTACCTACTAGCAGCTGCTTTCGGTTCTGCAGCCCCAGCCCTCTTCTGGACACCAGCAGCCATGAATTCACTTTCGGTCTCAGCGGATTTGAATATTCTAGATTTCACATGAATGGAATCATGTGAGACTGTTTTTTTTCCTCCACTTACCGTGTTCTTACATTTCTTCTATAGTGAAGCATGCATCAGGGTTTCATATATTTTTCTTGCCATATAACATCACTGTGTATGAATAAAATATATTTTATTTATCCACTCACAGCTGCGTTCTTTCTATGCTTTGGCTTTCATAAACTATACTCCTAGGAACATTAGTGTGCAGGTTTGATATGCACATGCAGTTTTGGTTCTCTTGGGTATATACCCAGGAATGGAATTGCTGGATCATATATAGTAAATCAGTATTTAACCTTTCAAATAATGGCTAGTTTTCTAAAGTGGTTGCCCCATTTTATATTCTAACTAGCAATGTTTAAAGGTTCCAATTTCTCTACATCTTCAGCAACACTTGTTATTACCCATCTTTTATTTTTATTTTTTATTTATTTATTTATTTATTTATTTATTTATTTATTTATTTAGTCGTGCTGGGGATCGAACTCAGGGCCTTGTGCTTGCAAGGCAAGCACTCTAATCACTGAGCTAAATCCCCAGCCCCTTATTTTTATTTTTTATTTTTATTTTTATTTTTTATTTTAGCCATCCTAGTTGGTATCACATTGTTTTGTCTTTCCCTTGTGGTCAGTTATATTGATCATCTTTCTGTGTGCTTATTTGCTGTTTGTGTATCTTTGGAGAAAGATCTATTTAGATCTTTTGCTCATTTTTCACTGGGTTTTCTTTTTATCATGGTTAGAGTGTTTTATTTAGTCTAGATACAAGTACTTTATCAGATATGTGATTTGCAAATATTTCCTCCTGTTCTGTGTATTGTGTTTTTACTTTCTTGATGATATCCTTTGAGGCACTGAAATTTTATATTTTGATAAAGGTCTGACTATTTTTTCTATTGTCATTTGTACTTTTGCTGTTAAAAGTAAAAATTCTTCAGCTAACACAGATTCATAGAGATGTACTTGAATATCTTCTTCTAAGAGTTTTATAGTCTTCGCTCTTTTATTAAGTATTTGTATGATCAATTTTGTGCTCATTTTTGTGTATGATGTGTGAGAAAGGAGCTCAACTTTATTCTTTTGCAAGTATATCTCCTGTTGTCCTGCTGCTCCTCATAGACTGTTCTTTCATTAATGGGCGTGGTACCCTTATTAATAATCAATTGACCCTAAGTATGAGGATCTATTTCTTGAGTCTCAATTCTATTCCACTGATCTACATGTCAGTCCTTACATTAATGCCACAATGTCTTTCTTTATTACTATAGCTTGATAATGAGTTTTGCAATTGAGAATGTGAGTCCTGCAACTTCATGCATCTTTTTCAAATTTCTTTTTGTTATTCCGGAACTCTCAAATTTTAGGATCCGCCTGGAAATTTATTTCTTTTTTGGCAAAGAAGCCAACTGGAAATTTGGCAGGGATCACATCAATTCTATAGCTCACTTCAGGTAGCATTGCCATCTTAGTATTTAGCTGAGTACAGCAGCGCATGCCTGTACTCTCAGCTATTCAGGAGTTTGAAGCAGGAGGCTTGAATGTTGGAGGCTGTCTTGGGCAGCTTACTAAGATGCTGTCCCCAAAATAAAATGTTTAAAACTTGACTAACATGTGTTAGGCTCTGGGTTCAATACCTAGGACTGCAAAAACAAGGCAGAACAAAAAACAAAAACTGGAGGCTGAGGCAGGAGGATTGCCATGAGTTTAAGGCCAGTCTGGACTACAAAGTGAGTCAAAGGCAAGTCTGAACTATATAATGAGACCCTGTCTCAAAAAACAAAACAGCAAAACCCTCCAAACAATGTTAAGTCTTCTGGCACATGAATATGGATATTTTTAAATTTAGCTTTTCTTAATTTCTTTGAATGATGGTATTATCTTTTTAAAGCATGAGTTTTAACTTCTTTTGTTAAAGAATACTTTATTCCTAAGTATTTTATTCTGTTTGGTACTACTGTATATAGAATTGTTATTTTCTTAGTTTTATTATCAAATTGTTCTTTACTATAGAATATAATTATATTTTGTATAATATGTATTTTGCAACCTCGTTGAACTTATTCATTGATTTGAATTATTTCATTTTCTTACCTAACTGCCCTGGCAAGCACCTTCGAAACAATGTGGAATAGAAGTGGACTGAGTAGACAGCATCACTGTGGAAGGCCTTCTCTTAGGAGAAAAGTTCCCATTTAGCTGTAGATGTTTCACAGATTAGCTGTAAATATTTCACTGATATACCTTATCAGGTTATAAAATTACCTTTTAATCCTAGCTTGTTAACAATTTGAATCATGAAAGGGCCTTGGATTTTTCAAATGCTTTCTTTTTTTGCCACTATTGGGATGTTCATGCAATTTTTGCCCTTTTTTATTGATATTTCAAATTATAGTAATTGATTTATAGATATGAAGCCAAACTGGAATAAATCCTACTTGGGATAAATCCTACTTGGATAAATTCTATTTGGTCATGACTTAATCTTTTTAATATGCTGCTGGATTTGGTTTGACAGTGGTTTTGTTCTTGAGGATGTTGCCATCTATATACATAAGCGATATTGATCTGAAGTGTTTTGTTCTTGCTATGTCATTAAGTGGCTTTGGTATCAGGGTAATAACTGGCCTTGTGGATTGCCTTGGAACATATTCTCTCCTATTTATTGGAAGAATTTGTGAAGAAATGGTATTCTTGCTTCTTTAAATACCTTGTAGAATTTGTAGCCACGTGGAATAAAGCAATCTGAGAGTTTGTATTCTTTAGTCGATCAGCAAAATCGGTCACTGTGGGAGGATCCTGTCATATTCTTTTGAAAGAATGAGGGACCGTATTTCACAATTGTGCAGCAGTGGGGCCGAAGATGGGAGTATTTAAGCAACCAGCAGCTTCCCTGCTCCGTCAGTGATTTTCTAATTAAGTGTTTCCTTCTTTATATTTTTGGACTTCTGTGTGTATGAGTGTCATGTGAGTTCCCAGAGATGCAGAGGCAGAGAAGCATCAGTGCAACTGAGGTCAGGTGCTGTTGTGTATACCTGCCTGTCTCCCATTGCTGAGAGCCAACCCCACCTCCTGTGTGTGCGGGATCATTTCCAGTTGGCAGTATAACTTCCTTCCTTGCTTGATATTCTCTTGTCATGTGGAGCCTCAAATAATCAAGTGATAGTTACAGTTTTAGGTTCAGTGTACTCTAACATGGCAAAGATTTTTTTAGGGACAGGAAGACCTATTTTTTCAAAACTGGAAGTGGTAATGAATACTGCTTATCTTGCACCACCTAGCTAGTTAATTCTAGCTTATAAGGGCACAGCACTGTACTGTATATGTCATCCATTGCTTTACTGCCAACTTCCAAAGCACAGTTTCCCAAACTCTTTGGGTGTTCTTTCTGAGATGGATCTTACCTGAGACATCGATGACTTGTTCTTATATACCGTTAGACAGGCTGGTTCTGAGTGGTGCGGCACATGGCAGACTTAGCGGATCTGGTGGCCAAATGCCTCTTATTGTAGTTCTATTGCCATAAATTGGATTTCTTAGTTAGCAGTGACTTGGGGGATATAAGGTGTTCTACTACTCTTTAGATGGTAGTTCTGAAGAGGGACGGTAGGCCAGGAAAGCAGTCTGATACCTAGAATGGATGCGAATTGCAGTAAACAAACTCCTAGATAGATGTTGTTTGATAGGTCATTCAATGAGGAGGTGGCTGGTCTCTATAGGAAATATTGCAATACCGGAAGTCCAGCATTCAACTCTACTTTTGACAGGTTGTACTTTCAGCACTGAGTTTGGTAGAAAGATTTCTATTCTGTATAAGCCGTGCACATTCTTTGTGAAGAAGTTCAGGTTAGAGGATATAATTCTATGAAACTAGTGAGACAAAAATTAGTGAAATACAAGCCATGGCCTGGTTGGGGTAAAAAGGATAGTCCCTTGACTCTTTACTGAGGCTGGTGGGACAGTGCTCTGCATTGTTGTTCAGCATGTCTCTGGCACTGTTAAATCTGTTGGGTCATACTTCCTGAGTAGCAGGATAACTTGCACCACATCTTAGAACTGCTACAGAATCTTCTCTGGTCCTGCTCACTGCTGAAAACTGGGATTTTTCTAAGTCACTTAATAAATGGTTTAAGGCAATATCCCTAAGTGTGGTATATACCACCCTTAAAATGCAGAGTGTCCCACCTAATGCCGTACATCTTTTTTAGAGCTGTGAGATAGAAGGTGCAATGTCTCATTCTTTATTTACAAAAGGATATCCTTATGTGCTACAGGCAGCGAGACATCTATCCTGCTTGTAGCGGTACGAGGGTCTTTTAGCTGCAGCCACAGATCTTTCCAGGTCAAGCCACCCTGGTTGCCACTTTAGCTCTGCTTTCCCTCACAGTGATTTCATCCATCTCGCCTATGTCTGTTAAGTAATGCCGCATGGCCTCTGCCATTGTAGAATCCCGTCCTCCTTATTGAAGCTATAAATCCTGGTTCTGTGTCAGCATCTCCAACTGTTACCTCTGTATTGCAGATATAACATTAGGAAGCTTTATAAAGATGCAGCAGTTCCTTTTGCCAGTGTAGCTGCTGGACTACCTGCTGGCCCTATCTCTTGAGTTTATCTTTATGTCCATCTCAGGTTATGTCTTAGTCTTTTTGAAAAATTTTAGATTGAATAACAGATAGACAGCAGAAGTTTATTTCTCATAGTTCTGGAGGCTAGAAAACCGAAAGCCAAGGCACTGACAGATTAAATGTTGGGTGAAGGTCCTCTGCTTCATAGATGTGGCTTCCAGTTGTGTCCTTACATATTATAATGGACAAACAGGCCTGTTTTATAAGAACTGTAATCCCATTCAGGTGAGCAGAGCAAGCTTGACCTAATTATCTCCTAAAGACTATCTCTTCATTGTATTACATTGGAGATGAAGTTTTAGCATATATATTTTGGGGAAATACAAACATTCAAACTGTAACAGTGTACCATAAAAGTTTTTGATCTTCTACTAGAATCTCGTAATACAGATAAACCAGCGAGGATGGTAGCTACATCTCATCTCTCTAGTTTGCCTACTGGTGTTTCTTTGTACCCTCAAAATGAGCTATATATTGGGAAACTTCCTCCTTTCTGAAATCTCCAGAAAAGAAGCCTATAAAGACATGTACTCTCAGAATTACCTACCATTTCAAGAGGACTTACGTCATATACCTTTATTCCTCCTTGGGACTAAATCTAAGAGGGAGGAAACCAACATCAATTCCTCATTGGTTTTGCTCTCGCTTATTTTTTGGAAATTCTGCCTTCTTTCCCGAGAACTGAGCTTGTGTAGGTCTCATTTGGGGTGCATATGTGGAGCTGTAGCAGCCATCTGTAGTATTTATAAAACCTGGTTTTCTTCTTTTGGGTGCGTATGAACCAAGCTCTTCAGCCTCCATGTATTTGGGTAGAGCTCTTTGACTTGTTCTGGCCAACGTTTGAGCTAAACCAGTTATGTTAGTGTGTGTGTGGGTAGATATTTATTTTCTCACAATTGTGGTGTAAAGTGCTGGCAAATTCAGTTTCTGCTCAGGGCTCTCTTTCTAGCTTGCAAATGGCTAGCTTTTCGTTGTATTCTCACATGACCTTTTCTCTGTGTGTATGAGAGAGGACAAGAGCTCTGGTATGTCTTTTTCTGCTTATAAGGTACATCCCCATCAGATTATGGATGCATCCTAATTGCTTCATTTAACCGTCACTAGTTCCTTAATGGTCCTATTTCGGAATACAGTGACCCTGTGGTTAGAGTCTCAACATGTGAATTTTCAGAGTTCACAGTTCAGTCCAAAGACCAGTGACAATCCTGTGTTACTCTCCACTTTTCCTCCTCCCTGCATTGGAAACCCAGGATAGCACATGTTCCAGATAGCATGGTGACAGGACAGAAGTTAGCTGGGCACTTTTGGGCTGGCCTTGGAAAGCCAGTGAGACCATGGAGAACTTTGAGTAAGGAACAGTCTGTATTAAGTCACGGGGAGCTTGGGTTGCATTTCTGTAGCATAATGCATCCTATCCTGAGTAACGCAGGGAACATACCTCTGGGCATGCATATCGTCCCTAAGTGTTTTTGTCTCATGACTAACACAAAGTTCTTAAAATCTAGGAATTTTTATTTCCATTTGGTTGTATACAAGTGATCACAGGGGAGCAAGACATACCTTTTGAAGTTTCAAGTCATTATTTCATCATAAATTAACACTTCCTATGTTTTCTTTGTTTCTCATGTTTCCTTTTTGTCTTTGTCACATCTAGAGGATGATTAGTTTTTCTAGATATTTGTAACCATCTATCTATCTATCTATCTATCTATCTATCTATCTATCTATTTACCTATCTATCTATATTTGCTAATGAAAAGCCCTTCTACTATTTCTGTTGAATAAAACAATGCCTCTCCTAGAATGAGTTATGAGAGTTTAAAAAATATCTTTAATTTAAAATTCATGTGATATTTAGATTTATTAAACAGTTCGATATATAATTTCTCAAATTATGACATTTTCCATACTCTGCTCTTTAGCTTTAGCTCTCAGGTAGCTTTATTTATGTACTATTCTCACCGTGCACAGAGCTTTCTCATAGACTGACTTGTGTTGGACAAATGAGAGAAAATTCCTTCTTTGAGGAGCTGAAGTCTCCATGCAGATCATCCGGTATAAGAGGAGAAATAAAGCCAGAGCACCGTGTGAGCTGAGGTGGTTGTTTCTGGAATGATCAGCAGCAAGCGAGGTGCAGCCTAGTGACACACAATTGATGCAATGGTACAATGATTTATCATGTAAACTGAGATATTTAACAAGAAAACAGACCATTAGGAAGCCACCAGTGAGTCATTATGGTAGGCATTTCTGTTTTATGAAGGGCATCAACCTTGTAGCAGGGAGCAACAAAGAAATGGTTTACCCTTCAGGAAATCTCCACATGGCTTAAGGCTTAGCCATGCTTTAATACATTTGTGTGGTACTGTACCGAACACAGGAAGACAGAAAAACACACAGTCAGTTTCTGTTGCCACTAGTGACAATATCATCTTCAGCTATAGTCCTCCAAGAGATCTCTGAAATTGTGTTTCTGAAGTGGTCATTTATTAAAAGCTTAAGGCTCTTCAGATAAGCAAAGTAGGAGGTTCCATGCTACTCCTCCCTGGGCCTTTGAGAGGCTGCTTTTGGCTGGCATCAGGACAGGGAAGGTGGGGAGGATAAGGGGGAGAGTGCAGGAGTTCAGGCTGTGATTCAGCTGCGTGAGTAATGAAGTCCCAGGCCGGAGGCAACTTCATTATCCTTGTGCCTTGCATCCATCCATCTGTGGGAAGTGAGAGCTCAAAGAGAAGCAGGGGGAGGATGCCGGGAAAGGGAGTGGATGTGGTGGCACGTGGGTGGCCTTGGGAATTAGGGAAATTTACATTTGGATTCTGGGTGCGGTCATTCCTAATCCGCAAACACAAGACAGTTTGCTTAACTCTTCTAAGCCTCAATGCGCACTCCCACCCCAGTAAAATGGGGATAAGATTAGTGCGCTGCAGAAAGACTGTTGTATATGTTCTATAAAATAATATGGATAAAGAACTGAGCATAATGCCTGCCAACATGCACAATAATAACAACCATTAACTTCTGTGAACACCTACTGAGTACTTTATATATTTTCATATAAAATTTTCCATTTCCAGCCTAAGAAATCTGCAGGATGTTACACCCACCGTAGGAGAAAAAGCTGATGTAAAATGAAGGGTGCTGATGCTTTCAGGGACACAGCAGTAATAGGTCAAGTACCCTAAATGCAAAGCAGTTCTTCTAGCTGCAAGGGTGGCATGCCTTGTTCTCCACTACTTTTCAGACCGGCTAAATAAACATTCCAGACAGCCAGGCAGCCAACACAATGGAACATGCCTGTAATCCCAACAATCTGGGAGGTTAAGGCAGGAAGATCACAAGTTCGAGCCCAGCCCAGGCAATTTAGTGACTTAGTGAGACTCTTTCTCAAAATAAAAAAGGACTGTGGATGTAGTCCATGGCAAAGGCCCTGGGTTCAATTCCCAGTAACACACACACACACACACACACACACACACACACACGACTGCCGGGCAGGGAACATTAGCTCAAGAGGGACACTGAAGTAGAAATATCTTAAAGTCCCTGTGGTCTGAGGAGTTCAGAAAGGCATACCTTTATGCTGTGGCACTTGAAGAATGTCAATCTAGGTAGAGTTTTGGGGAAAGTAATCGATACTATTTCTATGTGTTAGGAAACATGGCAGAAACATTTATCAGCTTCCTTAGGTGTGCTGAGATTAGTTAAAATAATGCATCATGAGTATCAAGTGCTAGATACATTATATGGCTAAAGATACTGTTCAGATAGAGATTCTATAGTTTCATGGAAAATTAGATATTCCAAGGTACCTTACTCCTCTGGTGTCTGTGTGGTTATATAAATTAACTGGGTAAAGTATTTTCTACAAGGGTTACTTACTTCTAAATACCAATCTGCCAGTGTACTGCTAGGAATATCACTGAGAAAATAATAGACTATTGTGCTGCTTTCGATGTGGCAAAAGAGTGTGGAGGGTGACTGGGGCAACAGTTAGTAGTCACGATTTCCAAGGAGTAATAGGCATGGTTCTGTTACTCATTAGCTGTGTTCCCATTCATCAGTAATTTATTCATTGGATACTGGACCCAGGTTTAACTAAGACTCAGTTCGTATACCAAAGCTAATAGAAGAAGTAAGACTCCTAAGCAAATAACAAAAGCTCTCAAGTATGGACATGAAAGAATATGTCCATTTCAACTTAAAAGGGTAAGGTGAATTACCTGTCTGGAAACAATAAAAGGATTTTAAAGGCACCACTCACTTTCACATACATTTGAAGTGGACATGTATATCAGGAACTATGTTACAGACTGAATTTATAGATAGAAAACCAAAACCAAAACCAAAACCAAAAAACAGGGCATGCCTACTTTTACAAACTTCATTGAGGAGATTCAGGTGTGTAAAAACATTCATTGCCATAGAGCAGCTTGGAAACAATAATACGACTCTGGGCATTAGAAATGAGGGCAGAGAATCACTGGTGGAAACATTATATTAATCGGGATCTTAGTTTCACTCTAAGAACTGGAAACTAAATGTGGCTAACTTAAACAGAAGAGAAGCTTATTGACATTATTTTATATAACTTACTGAATTGCCTGGAAGTTTGGCAAAATAGATAGAAGTAAATAGAAGCTAGATACTCCAAATGTAAATCTTACCAAGGAGTCAATCTCCCAAGGATATCTTTGCTGTTACCATTGAATATTTGGCTGCCATCTTGAACCCTCACTGTTACTGGTATTGAATGCTGCCCCAGATCTCTGCCTTTGATGCCTTTGATAGGTACATCTTAAAACACTTAGGTAAAATTTAGATCACATGCTTTTCCCCTAGTGACAAAATGAGCTGAAAAAGTGAGACTTTAGCAGTTTCTATAGGTGGAGTAAGTTCTTTGCTCCAGTAATATTTATCAAGTGAGTAATTCTCCATAGGTGGGAGAGCCATTCTGAAACTGGCCAGCAAAAAAAGAACATATTACAGATAATAGGCTATGTTTTCATCTTTATGGATTTTCCTGTATTTATTGGTAAATAGATTTCTTATCATTTCATGCTTATGGAAAAATATATGCAGAGCTGCCAAACATTCTATAGTAATTGCTCACAAGAAAGTTACCTGTATGTAGATCTCCGTGCACTGAGTGCCTGTTTCACCTTTCTTTCTATGTCAGGGATAGACATGCACTTTTACAAGCTCCTCATTCAAAACATGGCTGCATACAAAAGAATTAATAAGCGTGCCTGGGGTTCTTTTATTCTTTATTTTTTTCTCTTTTGGAATAATTACTTTCCCTATTTCTTTCATTTTTATTTATTTTACCGATTCAGCCAGCATACTTTATCTCAAGGAAATTACATTTGCTCACGTAGGTGTATGAATAAGCAGAATGACAAGAGTTTGTTCCAGCCAGAATTAGATGGATATAGCAATTACTTGTGGGAAAGAACATTGTGTAAATTAAGCTACGAATCCTCTAGGGTTTGAATAGTGATCACTAAAAAGATGACTCTTGCCATGTTATTGTACAGTAGTGTATTTCTTACCATGGTGAAATACTCTTTTGGCAATGAGGGAAACACATATATATGAAAATTCTCTCTTCCTTCATAGTAAGAGGGAAAATTGGCAGGATGAATATTCTGGTTATGGAAAAGGGATTATGGACTTTGGCTGTGTGTGTGATATACATTGAAGTGGGTGTACTGTAGATGTTTTTGCAGCTCAGGAGAATCTACCAAGCCATGCTTGGTGATCCACACCTGTAAACCCAGCACTCTGCTGGGTTGCTGAGGCAGGGGAATCACAAACTCAAGCCCAATCTAGAGGATTTAATTGAAACTCTCTTTCAAAATAAAAATAAAAACAGGGTGGGGCTGTAGCTCAGTGTGAAAGCTCTGGGTTCAATCCCCAGTACTGGGGGTGGGATGGCAAATTCTACCAAGACCTTCCCTTCAGTGGTCTTAGGTCTCCCTACTTATGTTCTGCCTCTTAGGTGCTCTTTCTTTGAATTTCTCTCAGCATCTTGTCTTCACTTTGCCACAACATCTCAGTTTTCAATTTAATTGTTTATCTAATGGCTAAACATTAGATAAACATTGGTAAACTCTTTTAAGGGCACATTCTGTTCTTTCTCTATAGAACTCTTAACTCTCACTTTGGCTCTAGCACCTGGTTAAATCAGACACGAGAATGCTGAAGAGATGAGTGGCTTGGATGAAGAGAATTTAACAATATCATGGAATTAAAGTACATATTTCTTTTTTATACAGTGTAAGTAAATATGATAGTCAGATAGTAAGTTTTGAGTACCTCCTATGTGAGCCTGATGATATGTTAGGTGTAGGTATTATAGAATAAAAAATATGTGATATTTCTCTTATGAATCTCGAAATCTAGCAGAATATGCTTCCAGGAAAAAGATGTAAAATTATATATGATTCTAAAGAAAAAAAGTCAAGTTGCAAAATGCACTTCTAGCCAGCTATTGTGAGTAATCTCAGTGAGCAAAAGCATTTGTATGTTTAATAGAATTGATGGTGACAAACTAAAATTTTAAAATATTTCTATAGTTTTTGTTGAAAATTTTTTCTGGTTAGCAAGCAGTGATGACAACTTCTTGCATCCTGAATCATATGCTAAAGAAGGATAAAACGTTAGGGTGAAGATGTTCAAATGGAGAACCCAACTGATGCAAGTTTCCCAAGGAATGATAAAGTGCCACTAGAATAAGAGCAACAATCAATGGTATAATTAAATGAATCATTCTACATTTGGAAAAGAAAATGGTTCTGAATATTTGTAGTGAGTACTTTGAGAAAATGATTATGGAATGTAGGGATACTATTTCTTGGCTAAATATTTAAAAAGAAGAGTCTTCTAATAATTAAAAAAAATTGTAATATACCAGTGAAGGAAAACAAATGGAATATCATTAGACTTCACTAGGATGTGCCTAAAACCAGTGATACTGTGGTGAACAACACACATGAGAAAGAACTGCAGTGGAGGAATTTTAGTTAAGCTAGTTTATATTTTTATGATAAAGTTAGTAGTTAAAACTCTATAATATCACATGAATAGGAATTCAGAAATGTACTACTCACATACCCTTTTTGGAATAAATTTTGTTTTCCAGATTTTTTTTTAACAGAAGAGTAAACCTAATTAAACCCTAAAATGTATGAAAATGATATTTTCTTAGAAAAAAATCTATTATAAAATGAGAATAATTTGGAATAAGAAAAATGAATCATATATAATATTCTTACTGTCACATTAAAATAGTACAAATTGGCAAAATTTTAAATTTTTAAGTGTAGGAAAATGTACATATAGTAGAATATAATGTCATTAAAGTTATCAAGGAATCTCTACTGACATGGGAAAATTACATGGCATGTTTTTAAGTGAAAAAAGAATCATATATATTTATACGTATGTCTGTATGTATATATGTATATGTATACACACATACAGACACATACATGTATGTATGTCATCTTTATAAAGAAAATAATTAGAAATATGTCAAAGTGTTAGTGATATTTGCCTATGAGTTGTGAGGTCTTTTAGTCAGCTTTCCCATCATGGGACAAAGTACCCAACACCCACAACTTGAAGAAGGAGAGGTTTATTTTGGTTTACAATTTCTATGGGTTCATTCCATGGTTGGCTGGCTCTGAGGTAAAAATGGTATGGTAGAAGGGCCTGGTAAAGGAAGCTGCTTATCCCCACAGTAGTCAGGAAGCATAGAGAACAAAGCAAGGAGCTGGGGGACAAGAATTCATCCTTCTAGGTGATGCCCCCAGTGACTTGCTCCCTCCAACCAGGCCTTGCCTTTCAACAAGAGATTTTAGAGGGACTTTTTATATTTAAACCATAATATGAGGGAATGATTTTTTTTATTGATTTTCCATAATTCCAAATATAATTTTGTTTTCTTCAGGAATTTCTACAAGGAGTATTTATGAGGATTCCAGTTATTGTAATAAGATTCCTGTTTATGTCCCTCCAAATCTTATAGCTCTAATCACATAATGGGAAGGTGGAATGAATTCTGTGAAATATGTAATGCTAATGAATGACATGGATAAGATGAGAGTCTTCATTTTTATCTGAATGTCTTGCCAAACTGGAAAGTAGCATACAGGTAAATAAGAAATTTATAGATACTTAGGAAATTAAAGATTACATTAAGAAGCTACACACATACTTCAAATGATTTTTCATATCCAGCCTGGTTAAATCATACTCAAGAGGAGGGATACCTGGGTAGAGAGGAAGCAGAATCCCTGGGGAAAAGATCTACTCTACAATTTATATAAACAAGAGGGAGAAAGAAATGGATTATGGATGTGATGGATTTGTAAATTTGACACCAATATCAGGGTAAAACTTGAGCAAGTTAGTAACATATTATATTCATAGAAAAGTAGCAACCACTAGATTTCAGAATGTTTTCTCAGAGTTCAGTCTGATTCCTTTTATGAAAGAATACTTGCCTTGTACATAAGGTGATTATAAAGAAAGGTCAAAGCCTTTTTTTAATTTGAGCAAGACATTTAACAGGGTTTATTGATTTCCTCCTGACAAATTGAAGAGCTGCAGTGATGAAGTTGGATCCTGAGAATTTACCCTGAAGGTGGCTCAGCTCTTGCAACTTGTCCCCTTTTCAAAGTTGCTCAGCAATTTGGAGTGGATGGATAATGTACACAGATGCCTGAAAGCTGAGGATAACATAATCACTAAGAAACTGAAGATGCTTTAGGCTGGTTGGGACAAACAGCCAAGACAAAGATGTCTTCATTTAACATGATTAAATTCAAAATCAAAAGATAAGTTGACTCCTTCACAAAAAGTATAAGCAGAGTTTTATGCGAATCAAATCTCCTACAGAGGAACGAAGTAACATAGCCATTAAACATTTGGCATCGTTTTGGATTGTGTTTACGGTGCATTAATATCAAATCCGAAGGAGCAGGTGGCCCTGTCCTGAACATGCTAAGAGTGGTGCTGGGAGAAAGTGCTCCATACGGAGAAGATGAGTATAACTGGAAGTTTTACATAACTTAAACAATGGAAACTATTTGAAGGTACTGGGAGTATTTGGCTTATTGGAAGAAATTGTGGGGGGGGGAACCTGATAACAATCTTTATTTATTTAAAGGGCTTTTATGTAGAAAGGAATATAGATTAATTTAGTATTGTTCTAGCAGGTGGTGGGAACTGTTACAAGGATGGGGAATTCTATTCAGCATGAAGGGCTTTTTAACTATTAGAACTGTGTGAAATTGGAGTAGAAAGCCCTATGAGGTAATGAGCTCCTGTGAATTTTAGTGCTCAGATGTGTAACTGAAAATGCTCTATGTAGGAATTTTACATGGAAGGGAAATTGAATTAGGTAATCTAAAGACTGCTCAGCAGTCTAAGATGTTGATGCTTATAGGTGCTGTTTCTGCCTCTCCTTTAACTGCAAGAGCTGACTTTTCAATATTTTAAGCATCCTCACATTGCAAGGCGCTTCAGTGAAGATGAAGTAGCCAGGGCTATTGGGAGGGGCCTAAGTGTATTGGCTTGCTCTGCTTTGACAGGCCTTAGCTGACATTGACATTAGCCATGACATATGTATGTGTCACATTCTACCTCTCTTTATGAATATAATGCTGTCGCTCTTCAAGAATGTCTTTCTGCTTAACTCCCCTCAGAATTAGCTTTAACAGTGAACCAAAATTCTATATCATTGCAATTTACTATACATTTATATAACTAGAAAAAGACATTTATGTTTGGATTTGATTCTAATTTTAAGTAGTAGAAAGACTGTCAATGCAACTTTCCACAGCTTACACACATTGGTAATATTCTTTGGTGAGTTTACAGTCTACATTAATATTATAATTGTAACCACATTTATCACATACTTACACTTCGTGGCACATTCTTATGGCCAGTTTACGAGCTCTTTCTCATTTAATCTTCACAAAAATCCTGTTAGATAGATGACACTTCTATTTTGTCAAAGATTTAAAGAGCTACAGTTATTTATATGAGGTGATTTAGCGCAAAGGCTTATACCAGTGTATCGCACATTGGGATTGATAGATTTATTTTGAATATATAGGAATCAAGGAGGCCATTTCACTCTCCCCTTTTTCTACCTCACCCAGGAGTAGACACTTCAGAAATTCTTTTTTATTTATATTCTTAGTTTTTCTATCAGTTACATATGAAAAAAACTTATTAGGCATTTTTCTTTTTCTAATCATTCCTTTTACCCATTCATTCTATTCACAAGTTTTATCTCTGAACACTTAGGATTGCTTCCCAAATTTGTCCTTGTGGATACATTTACTTTTAAAAAATTCATATTCAAATGAGTCTAAACTTATGTCAGATTCCATCATCCTCCCAGTATTCCAAAAATGTTTCCACACGTCATCTGAGATAGCTAGTCTATGGGACCATCAACGGAGTCCACAGTGGGGAGACTCCAGACCTAGTTCTCATGGACAGTAACCAGAGAAAGAGAAGATTGCCAGCCCACATGGCACACATGGCATAGAGGCACATCCTGAGGGCACCTGGTGCAGGGACAAATTAACCAAGCTAGAAAGGTTCATCCAGCTAATCTGTTGTATTTTTACAGATGTTGACTACCATGGCTGAATGTATTTATTAAAAGTTTTTAATGCAAATATTATAAAAAGCGTTCCTTTTTCAGACTACATCCCCCACCTTCTCATTCATTCCAGCCATGCGGGATTAGGCATTGATTTCAGTGCCAAGGAGCATACACAGTATCTTCACCTGCTGCTGATTGCCTCTGTCTTGCTCGCTGCACAGGCCACACGAGACAGTGAGGTGACTTAGTGGGATATATTAATCCAACAAAATATCTAAATACACAGCCAAGCTTATTGGAATAAGGCTGTGACCTATCTGTAACAATTTTCTGCCCTCTTCTTTTTATATGAGTGAGTTTGCTTTCCTCCTGGATAAATCCTTTGAGAGCCACTCTTGGTGGATGTGCTATTGGAAAGGAGCCAGAGATGGTATCTAAATCACTTTTACTAGTTTGGGGATCATAGGAAAAATATTTTAAACAGTGAACACCTCCCTCTCTCTCTTTCTTCACTCTCTCCTCTAAATATATGCCATTCCTCAGTTAGAATTCAGTTTGATGTGGATAAATAGCACCTAAAAGCACAGATTGGGAGAAGTCCACTCTACACTACAGTTCTACGGGCTGATCATACAGAATGATTTTAGTACATAGATTCTCTGAACTTCAGTTGGAAAGTCTTTCACTAAAAGTCTCATACTTATTTAGAGTCATGATTATCTGATTGAATACAGAGCTTGGCAGAAATCAGTTTTCAGCTCAGACATGGGATGGCGACAGAGTCTCATTACGCTAATTTTATTTACAGGGCAGCCTGGTTTCCTGTGCTGTGAGCTGGGTGCTTATTCAGCTGCCTTGGCTTTGGTGGGTTTGCAGCACAGCATATTTTTGTTTCCGAACTATTTTGGCCCTGGGAGGATGTCTGGCCTTGTTTCACTTTCATAACTCTGATGAAAGCCACAGAAGTTTCCAGGGAGGCAACTTGTGGGGCCCTTCCTCACACCCTGTGAATGGCCACTGGAGGATGGGTTCTAATATGGAAAGAGTCCCTGTATCTTCAGACTTTTACCTTTGCAGAGGAAAAGGAATGTTTTCACTGAAAAGGGTATTACCTTCCTGTACTGCATCTCCAAAACAAGGCTTATAACCTACGGGGTCTTAGTACTCCTGCCTGTCTCCTTGCTATGGAGGAGGTAGTATCTCGTTACACACTCGTTACACACTTTGACCTCCCCCAGGATGCTGTGCATTAGTACTTATTACAAGGATGTGCGAAAAACTGAAGAAGAGTCTGGGGTTGACTTTGAGGCTGTTGCTATTGGTTTTGTTTCTGTAGTTCACTGAGGCTGAAGTACTTAACATTAGCGCATGTAAGCATCATGACCTATGGATGAAGGAGGTGGAGAGGGTGATGATAAGCCCTCTTCATAAAGGAGGCCCAGAAAGATTCTATGTAGATCACAAGACTCAGAAGTGCTAGAGCTGGAAAGTAAACATTGATTTTTTTTTCACGGTCAGAAATAGGCTAAACAAAAACTAGTATGTTTACTTATGTGAATGTTCAGAAATCATTAGTCATCATAAACAATTTGGAAAACAATGATAAATTAAACTTTGCTTGGATCACAAGAAGAGACTGATTGCTGAAAAATAAAATAACTAAATTTACAAATTAGAAATGAAAATTAACATTCAAAATATATGCAGCAAGTAAAATGATTGTATTTTTATCACTGTAAACAAAAGGACTTAGGCCTCTTAAAAGTGATGGGGCTGCCAAAAGTCTTCCACTAGCCTTGTTTTTAGTATGCAGGGCTGGATGATTTTAAGAGCAAATATATTTGTACTTTTGGACTTTGAGAACTTATTGGCGCATCTATAGTGTCACTAGAGCCTGTCCTTGAGTGACTCGGACCAGTAGCTCTTGTTACCAAGTCCATGCTACCTATTGCTGATGACTGTGTTAAGTGCTTTGCTTATGTTGGTTTGTAATTTACTAGTCATTGCTTTATAGCTTGTTGACAGTATTATTCTGATGATGTCAAGGAGGCCCAGAAAAGGAGACATTCTGTTAGAAATGGAGAAAGAGGGATTGGGTTGCAGGCCTAACTTAAAAGTCCATGCCTGTCATCTAAATCTCCCATGACCAATGCTTCAGGGACCTAGAAGGATCTCTTGCCCTAAAATCTGCCTCCATTTTTCTTGTCAGTTCAGGGTTTCATAAGTATTGTAATTACCGGGAAATGAAGGAGACCAGAACCTCCCACTCTCATTCCCTTCCCAAAAGGAAAATATTTGAAATGTCAGATGTTTAAATTTATTTCAGTACAAGTTTGGTGAAATAGGAATTTTAAACAATTCTACCTATAACCATCAAGAGATACAGAAAGAAAAAAGGAGAGAGAGAATGAAATAATATCAGGCATTTTCTTCAGTGGGTAGATACAAAGACTAAGATGTTTCTCTTATGCTGTCAGACCTGGGTAATTGCCTCAGTTTTTCACTCCTTTTTTCATGTGTACACACATCCTCAGTTTTTGGGAGCCTTTTCTCCCAGTGTATTTGAAGTTTTCAATTGTCTGAAGTACACTGTAATAAAATCTTTTTCTTAGGGACCTTTTGTGAATGTATTTTAACGCATCACTAAAATATGATACTTAACAGTGTTAGCAAATATTCACATTCCTTCAATGTCAGTAGTTTTGTGACATGATAGAAATGTGCAGTAAGTTAGGAATACAATAACCATTAATATTAAAGCTAGGAATAAATGTCATTCTTCTGCCTCTCAAAAAAATTAAGCTGCATTTTGAACTAAACGCTTCCCAAGTATTATTTTAAAATTTATATTATCTTGGTTTTTCTTAGACAGTCAAAATTAAGCAGCACATGTGAAGCATCAGTTCCACATTTTTAGATTTTTTTTAGATTTTTAGATTTTTGACAAGTTAAAACAGGATATTTTAGAATAGATTTCTTCAGCAGCTTAAATTATTTTCTGTAACATTTGCTTAAAAACAATTTCCATAGCAGAATCATCAACCAGAAAATCAGGAATGATACAGAGAAGGCTATAGCCAGATGGGGACCACAGTTGGGTGACAAAGTGTTTGGAATATAAAGAAGAAATAGTCTGCAAATTTCATAACGGGGAAATTGGATGAGCAGTTCAGATTTATGATCTCAACTCTCTGATTGAGCCAAAGGAAACTCTTGGCATTTGAATCCTAGTACATCTTCCTTCTTGAACTAGATTTCTTGACTTCAGTGAACTCAAGTAGTAGATGAAAAAAGTGATACTTACACTCATGCTTCACGTGTGCTGCTAAATTCACCTAATTTTTCATTGATATTTTAATTTGTTTCATGAAGTTAAATGCTTGGAAATTTGCTTTTATATTGAATATTATTGTAACACCTAAACATAGTGTAAGACTAACTTGTCATATGTCCTTATATGATTAATGTGTTTACAATTTTTCTTTGCATTCAGTGTCTACAGACTTTAGCTTGTAGAGCTCCAAAGTCAAGTCAAGAAAATAAGCATTTTTATGAGGGGCCAGGAATAATGAATCAACCTTTGGAGATCACAAAGATATTTCTATGATTTTTTTTTTGTTCTTATTTTTCAAAATATCTCAAGATTGGGAAGTATAATGCAAACAGAGCAGAGCATTTTGAGTTCCCCCTTCAGAGGTAGTAACTGGGTTTCATGGAATCCTGAAACTTAGAGGGAAAATGGTAATAAATTAACTGTTCCTCACCGCTTAATGCAAAATCGAGGTATGATCTCGGAGGGAAGGTGAAGAAATGGGGGATCTGTCACCAGCTCTCCTGTCTTTTGCCTTAGTTGTCCATTCATTCGGAAATTGAGTGCCTGTTTTTTTGAGGCAGTGTTAATTCCTGGAGATAAAACAGTCAATAATTAAAATAGTTCCATTCTCCATAAATAAAGGGCATATACAGATAAGTAAATGGGAAGTTGCCATAATTGTGATAAGCCTATAAAACTACGTAAGGTCATAGTGATGAATGTAGCAAGAGCACCTCACACAGACTGTGAGGAGGGGCCGAGAGTGGGTCTTGAGATTTCCTTGAGCAGGTTATGTTTGTCCTGAAACATCAAGTATTGCACAGGCAAAGACAGACACATTTTCTAAGGTAATATTTAGTCTCCCCTGAAACATTTTCTAAAACGTGAGATGCAGAAGGGTGCTTCAAAGAACCATCCTCTGTGAGGGTCAGTCTGTCTCTCACAGGAGATCAGCTGTTACTCCAGAGCATTCCAGACCTACCGAGCAAATCCATGCGGTCTTGCTAAGTTTAGAGCTATCTTTACTTGTGGCTATTTCTACCTGGAATACACAATTAATTCATCTTTTTCTGGATTGACTTATTAAGATTCAACTGAGGGTTGTGTACACTGGGCTGATGCCACTCTGACCTTTACTGTTGTGTTCAGGACAGTAAGAATGTATTCATTCTGGTATGCATGATTGTCCTAAAGTCACTGAAAATTCAGGACATCTGAAAATTTTATAGAATCTGTATGACAGAATGTAGATGTCACCGCTGGTACTTTTAAAATATATTCTGACGTGTTTGGGCTCAGTTGGTTTGAGAGGTTTAGATGAAAACATGAACACTGAAAATGTCTTCTATCCTTCGAATATGTTATGTGAATATGTGACAGTAAAATATTACGTAGTAAAGAAATCAGTATGAAAAGCAGATTAGGCTGGGGATTTAGCTCAGTGGTTAGAGTGCTTGCCTAGTAAGCACAAGGCCCTGAGTTTGATCCCTGTCACCCCCCCAAAAAAAAATTAAGTGAAAAGCAGATTATCCTATGATTTTGAATTTGTAATTCTTCATGCCTAAGAAATTGTGCGGTTTCACTTTTACATTCACTTACCCAAGTTTTCTACGCCATCCAATAAGATGCTGCATTCAATAAGTTTCAGGCTTCTGCTCAAACAAGCTGAACAACTCCAGGACTTTTTGTGTTGAGTATCACATCTACTGTTAAGCCTCACAAAAGAATAAATAAGAACCTATTGGAATCATTTATTGTGAAAAATGACTCCTTATTACGCTTATAGCAAAATTCTAGACATAAGGCTGAATATGTTACAAAATAGTGGCAAATGTTAAAACTAGGGCTAAATTTAACCTACTATCTTAGTAATTTGTTAAAATGTTGCCATGTGGTTTCATATAAATATATATGTATATGTTTGTCCAAATTAATAAATATATTATTACTTCCTCGGTAAGCACCCAGCACTGTACCTTTCACTGTAACTGTCTATGGGCATCCATTCATCCCTGCATGGCTTTGGCTTACTCTATAAGAAATTTATTGTTTTTCTTGTAATTATTCTTCCTAACATTCTATCCAAAAAAATCAAGATCATTACAGAGAATTTGGAAATTATCTTCATTATCTAGTCAAACCTAACACTGTCATGTTTTTCTCTTTTCCTTCCTTTTTACATATTTTTTTCTGTCTTTAAATTGGAATTCTAATGTATCTATTATTCACAGATTAGCAAATAACCCCCATGTTATGAACATTTCCCAATAATTTACTTTGTTTTTTTCAGGAATATGGTTTTCAGTTCCTCAGCTGAATTGTGTTTACCGTATGTCTGAAGCTATTTAGGTAATCCTATAATGTCAGGCATTGTAGTCATTGGGCAGGGAATTAGCAACAGCAACAAAGACACCTGAGCCTTTAATCATTAAGCTATGATAGAAGGTCATTTTCTGGGTTTCATATGGCCCATAGACAGAACGTACCCAGGTTCTGACGGAAAGCTTTGCTCTGTGAGGTCATGCAAAAACCCCTGTTTTCTTCTGTGTTGATTCTCTTCTGTCTTCAAGGGTCTTGTGTTCTCTTCTGTATAGTTGGAATAATCTTATGAGCTCCATGTTCTTTTCCTTTATATGAAAGGCAAGCTGTTGCCTTATAAAAACATCATCTGATAAAATCCGTTGGGAGAGGAGAGAGGGGTGGTGTTACTAGGAGATGACGAGAATGGAGATTTGCGAGCAGTTACTTGTATTTGTCATAGATATCTAGAATTTTGCACCCATTTTTTATTATGAATATTGTATAGACCTTCCTTGTATATCTCCATTGAGCGGATTATGAAAAGTGCAGCAAATCATGTTTATCCCTTACTTTGTTCTACGAATGTATCATTTATTTGCCATTTTTGGTGAAATTAGTTTAAAGCACTTTTTTAAATAGTGACTTTTCATTGCAAATTACAGATGACTGTGTACAAAATCGTAATTATTAGTGTACTTTTCTTTACTCTTTTAAAAGATTTCAAAATTATATCGGATCAATAGAATACTCCAGTGAGGAAGTAAACACGTGTGACTGTGTTTTTTAGTTTGAGGAAACCAGGAGGCCAAAGATGTACAGTTAAAAAATGTCAGAAAGATTCTTGTTTTCTAAACTATAATTGTAAGTTTAGGTCACTTTTCAGTTCATCCTTAAAAAGAAAAAAATAAAGAACAAGCAAAATCACTTTGAGTCAGGATATTAGCTTATTAAATCTTATGAAGAATTGTTCAGAAAAATATTCACTTGCATTGAAAATTTCATAATTATGTGCTTTACTTACTGAAATTGTTTTCATTAAATTGTGAAAATTTCATCATTTTTAAATTCAACATTTTTGTCTTTTAGATTGTATTTCGTTGTTTTTGAACTGAGTTCTAATATATTATAAGTAAAACACATTGTCTAATCGTTTTATTGTTATATTAAGCTCTTTTATTTAAAATTATTAGAAAAAAAATTATTACTGTGGTGATTATTCATTTAAGATGTGCTTATTATATGAAATTTGGAGATACGTTCAAGACAATGAATTATGAGTAAACTTAGCATCTAAATAAGACAAATATTGGAGGGGTGTTTGTGTGTGTGTGTGTATGTGTGTGTGTGTGTGTGTATTTGCATACATTCTTAAGTGGAAATGTATGTAAATGTTTTGTTTTTAAACAAAATTGAGACTACCTTTAAAACAGAGTATATTAAGACTATTGTAAAAACTTCCTGTATTCTTTGATAGCATAATTTAAAAATGTGCCTTGTATCAGTTAAGCAAGCCATATCCTTTCTTCTCTTTACCTTTATTTCCATTCAACTTCTCAGACTACCTTCTGTTTCTCTAGCAATATAAATTACTATATTTTTTATTCTTGTGTAAGAACTTTTAAAATTTTGTATTTGTGATAATTTCCCTAAGCACAACATGAACATATTTTTAAAAGAAATTATAAAGTGCAATTACTGCTGTGATAGGAAAGAAAAATTAACAACCTTTAATGAAAGAAAATTTTAGTTAGGAATCTATGGAACATATCTTCCTAAACAAGAGAAGTGACGATGACAGTTACAGACCTTTTAAGCCAATATAACCTGTTGAGAAATGAGGTCATGGAGAATCTTGAGAAGATCAGTTGTTCAGAATGAGCTCTGTTGTTGAACAAGGCTTGGGGCCTTATGTACACCTTGGGCCTTACATCTTCCATAAGAATTTTGGGCCGTGGAACTTGAGGTAGGAGATTCAGTGGCTCACTTCCCTCTTCAACACCTAAGACTTTGTCCTTCTTCAAGGACTTGGTCATGAATGTTCAATTTCATTGACTTTCATAAATGCATTAAGGAAGATTGCAGAGAACTTTACTTTCAGTTCTTAATTCCTCTAACTACCTCCAAGACTAAGTCATCTAGAAATCCTTCAGGCACATCCTTATTTTAAAAAACATATTTTAATTTAAATCAAGAATAAAAATGATAGTTGTGCCTCCATTGTAAGATGATAAATTGAGAAAACTTTTCTATTTTTTTTAATTTTTAAAGGAGAATAAGGGATAGGACAAATTTACATTTTGTTTAGAAAAATCTATAGTTTACAGTCTAGATTATTTATTGATTTGATCTAAATTATTACTATTTATTAATTTCAAAATTATTTTTGTGTTAGCATGCAGTTTCTTTGCTATAAAGTAAACAGTTTTCACTTGGAATGGAAGTTCCCTTAATTGCTTTTCCAGGTGTGATTTTATTTTCTCATTACTTCCCTCTAATGTTATTTACATTAGATCTTGCAAGAATTGTTTAAAAGTTCTGAACTGTATGTAACATTCTTACCTGGTTTCTAGGGCTAGCATAATATTTTCTCCACTTTCAATGTGTGTGGTTTATTTCAATAGGAATTGTTGGTGGAGGAGACTTAATAATACGGATTAAATTGATTATACTGAAGGAGGTCTCCAAAACATGACTATATTCACAGCAGCCTTTCTGGATGTAGGGTCAAATTATAATCTATTTAAATGTAATTTTTTTTGCACTTTTATAATTGGTTTCAAAATTTTGCTTTAATCAATAAAGCTATAACAAATTTCATTTTGTCTATACCTTTATTCATATATCTCAATAGTTTTGTCTGTTTTGTATTTATTTTCTCTTAACACTAGGAAACTCAGTGATTCCCCATTTTGAGACAGCAGTCAAAGTGACATGAGAAATAAAAGATAAAAGAAAGAATAATGGTAGCTGGTTTTAGATCAGGAAACCCATCTGGTAAAAGTCTTCTCATCTCCTTCCTACTCCCTGCTTCTCCGTAAGTCTTACTGAGAACTGCGGGGGTGGACTTACTGCAGGGTTAAATTTTAAAGCAGACATTTGTATCTTTGAATGTCGGTAGTCTGAATCCTTTCCAAAAATTGTAAGAATAAAATCTTTAGCTTATAAAGGAGGATTAGAGTGAGTTAAATTCCATTGATCTTTATTAAATACATGTATACATGTAGGATATTTAATGAAGAGCAGGACATAAATGTATTAATGTATTTAATAAAGAACAGGACGTTTAAAAAATGACAAGATTTTTCCTTCAGGTTTTTACTAGTTTCATTGAGAAAGAAAGACCTGAAGTTTTAAAACTTAGTATCAAAATGTGTTACATAGATAATAAAATCTATTAAGAGTAACAACCATTATTGGTTAATTTAATAGATACTGATCAATTAGAGGAGGAGTCATAGTCATTTCTACACCACAAAAAATTGTTTCAAGTCTCTTTCATTCTTAATATGTTTATTTTCAGTTACCCACATACTGTTTTTCATTCATTTACTTTCTTTGAAGTAATCACATCACCTTATACATATTTCAAAATCATTTTTATACTTATATGTACTTGTAAGTATGTAGCTCTACTTTATAATTTTAAGGTTTGTATTTCTGCAAACTGGGCCTATTATAAGCATTGTATTGCAAATAGCTTTTTAGCTTAAGAATTTAAAAGATCTTTCATCTCAATGACTATAGATCTAAATCAATATTTTAATTCAGTTTCATTAACTAAATAAATGAATGTCGTTGGAAGAATTTTTTCCTCAACAATCTATACACAGTCTAATTACTAAGAATTGGAATTTTACAGGACTCTTAGCTTCAATTTGTTATCTTTTGATGTCTTATATACACATATACATACACATACATAAAGACATGTATAGCACATATTTGCTTTTTCTTGTTCAGTAGCGTCTTTTTAATAGTCGAGTATTAAGTAAATTGGCAAGGGTTGGAATTTTAAGGAATAATTTAAGGGATAAATTATTCTTGCTCTCTGTGGTTAATTTTCCCAGATATACTGAAAAACAGTCTATTAAAAGTGAGGTTGGAGACCCCAAAACCATTCTGCCACAGATAATATACAGTTGTATTAGTTGGCTTTCTTGTCACTGAAACATAAGGAGGAGTGCTATATTTGGTTCACAGTTTCCAGTGGATTCAGTTCACAGTTGCCTGGCTCCAAGGCAGAAATAGCTTGATGGAAGTGCATGGCAGAAGATAGCTGCTTCCATTTCATCCAGGAATCAGAGAGAGCAGGAAGGAGCCAAACACAAGAATACACCATCCTAGGTTGTGACCCAAGGAGTCCATCTCCAACCAGGCCTAACAGCACATTCATTGATGAGCCATAAACTCATCAATAAATTAGTCCTCTGATAGTGTATAGTACCCTATGATCCAATCACCTTCCAAAAGCCCCACCTCTGAATACATGAGAATTTGGGGACATATTTTAGATCTAAACCTCAACAGTCATCCCTAGGTATTCATGGGAGATTGTTTCTAAGACCCACCCCCTCAACCAACAGGATCCCAAAATCTGAGAATGCTCAAGTCACTTAAATAAAAAGTGTCATTAAGTGAAATAAATCAGATATATATGCTTAAAAATATTGCATTTTTTAAAAATATGAGATACCCCAAATATAAATAACTTACAGAGCAAAATAAAAGGTAGATGATAGAAAACAGGGAGATAGATCTTTTGCAAATGAGAAAAGAACCAAGAGATGAAGGGATGGGACAAGAAGGGGAGGGGAAGTGGAAGTAAAAAGAATTAAGATGCGCAATGCACAGGTACTCACTCCCCATAATGAATTTAATCATTATGTACTAAAAATATGTACTAATAAATATTTAAAAATTAAAAATAGTGTAGCAACTACATATTACTTACCCACAAACTCCTATTGACTTAAAATCATATATAGATATAGTATAATGCCCAAAACAATGTAAATTCTATATGAAGCATTGTCGTTTAGATAATAATGACAAAAAAGGTCTGTTGATGTTCAGTACAAATGAGATTTTTAGTATATGTGCTGCCAAAGTGAGCACAAATGAGATTTTTGTAATGAATATTTTTCATCTGTGGTTTGTTGAATCTGTATACGAAATCTACAGATACTGAGAGGCCAAATGTGTTTGTAAGGTTCTGTTTGGTCCTAGGAGAAGTAAAAACTGGGCCCTGTGTATTTTAAACACCTATGTCAGGAGATTTTATACCTGATGGTAGTAATTGTGGTCTCCTTTCTTGTATCTACTGAATAAAATGAAGTACATTTTTCAACTTCATCCTTCCTCTTTCATGCTTTCTCACTTAAAACTCAGAACAGCTTAATTCCCAGCAATCCCTGTCTGCCTAATCTGCCCCAAATGGAATGGAGGAGGCCAGCTGACAGGGGTGTCTTATTTGTGTCTGCAGGATCGGTTCATAACCCTTAGGGTATATTTGCTGTGAAATTTCAGTCACACTTATGAGTTGGAAGTAAGTTACACAGAAAACAGACCCGTAAATGAGGCTGATATGTGTGGTTACATGGCAAGAACTCGAAGAAGAGAGCACAAGTGTTGGAAGGCCAGTGTAATGAGTTGGAAAAGAAAGGGGTTTCCCTAAAACTCTAGGACTTAGCAGTTCCTTATAAAGCCATGCATGCTCCCCACAGAGAGCAAATCAGGTTATCACCTCCATTCCCAAGCACCTTTCCTCGAGACAAGAATTGCAAGTGGAGACCTTCCTGCCTCACTTTTCAGTTCTTTTTCCACGGAAAACACTGAGCACTTGATGAGTTCTGAATAAACTGCTCTTGAACCGTGACATGAGGAATTTTTAAAATTAATGAATATTCAACTGCTTTATTCCAGATTTTTAAGAAGAGTGAAAGAAAAAAAAAAATCTGAGGGTCTTTTCATATTGCTAAGGAGACTTCCTGGACTGGAGAAAAGAGTCAGTGATAACTAGAAATTTAGTGAAAAATATTGAGGGGGCCTGAATACTTCCTACAACCACAGTGAGGACCGTGGAGCCATCTCCTGAAATGGTGAAACTCATCCAAACACTGAATCCCTCATCCTCTCCTGGTGTTTCAAGTCACTGTCATAATTGCAGGCCACATGTTTCCCGGCGGGAGTCTCTTTTGCTACTTAGTAGGATGTGGTATGCCTACACACTGAGGGTTAAGCATATGTTGCTTTTGCCATTTTAATCCTGGTATGGGGATCACTGAGATTGGGACTGACCTCCATTCCTGGAACCTCCCAATGGCACCCTGATGGCGTCTGCAGCTGCTGTGATGTGCTGGACAATTGCACCTAATAGACTGTAAATGGAATATATTGTTAAGGACAATAACAAGGGAGGAAGGTCTATATGTGGTCACTATAGACACCATCTTTTTTCCAAATAATTTTGCTTGGCAGTTGAATCCAACAATATGGAACCTGTGGAGCCAAAGGCCTACTCTAATTTCTTCTTTTAGCTACCACTTTGAGAAAAATCATACAAATAGAACTTTCTTCTTTGAAAGAGAAGCTCTTTGCTAATTGTTCCAGAACTTCTGGATTCATTATATGTCTGAGATTCTGTTATGCTATGTTATTTTTAAGAGAAGTAGAAGACATACAAATACCTTAAATTTGGAGGGAAATCAGACAAATGGTTCTTGAAACAAATTCAAATATTGCAGTTGAAGAAATCAGCACTTCCATGTGTACACCTGTCTCCTATCTTTAATTTCTGAGCCAGTCCACTTGGGGGAATGGAGCTCTGCTCTTATCCCATCTGTGGGTGGGAAAGAAGCACTGAAGCCCCTTTCCAGGTACACTGCCCTGACAACCAGGGTCCTGAGCCTCACTGAGGAGGAAAGGCTCACTAAGGCAGAATCTCTGAGTCCTGTATGTTTCCCCTTGTGTTGCGATGGCCCAGTTCTGGTTGTGGGTTTTATAACAAGATGTGCTTTTCTGGCTAACCTTCTTAGAAAGGGGCTTCTTTCTTACACATCCCAAATGCCTCTGCAATTATTGCAGTCTTCAGATTCTCCTTGGTCCTTCAGTCTGGCTTTCCTGTTAACAGAACCCCTCTTTTGTGAAAACTTTCCCCATCTACGGACTTCCCAGAATGCAGCTATCTGTCTGGTCTTCTGCGGTTTATTCATTTCCTCTGTTTGCAAAGGTTGTCCCTGGTCAAACTTCTGGACCCCTTGTAACATGACTTTAGATCAGAGATTGCAAGTTCAGTGACTTCTGAAGGGGTAGGGCTGAGTAAGGATCATGATAGATTAGCTAGAGTACACTTCTTTAAAGGTGGTATCTCTGTGTCACATCTAGCCAGTAAGTACAATTTCAAGGGAAGAAATGATCTGAATTTTGTGTGAAATTTCCATATTTGAAACCGAATTCATGTTTTTAAATGGCATATACCAAATAAACTATACCTGCTGCCTGACCTGTCACACAGTTTTACATGTGTGACCTCTACCACAGAGCATCTTCCTGAACTAAGCAATCATCCTTTTGTTGGTGTTTTTATATAGTTAGATAAGCCTGTGCTGTCAGCCCCTGAACCTTCAACACCTCACTGTCTATTTCAGCCAAGCAGATGGCTGGTCTTCTGGACCATCTTGCATCCTCATATTTCCTGTCTTAGTGTGTGTTGGGATCAACATATCTCAAGGAGTAATTCCTTGACAAGTGTGATATTCCCACCCAAGAAAGTATTAAGCAATCTAGTTAGCTAAACGCTGAGATGGTTTTTAAGAACATAAACATTGAATATTAGTAAGCCGTAGACTTCATTCTCCAGTTGTATGGAGGACATTGCATAAAGTGACCCTGCAATAAACAAAAACCTTTTTAATCCTCTCTCCCTGAGGACAGATAGAATCAGTGACTTCTAAGCAGTAGAACATAGCAAAAGTGATGGACTGTCAGCTCTTTGACTAGGTTAAGTTTTATGGTAGAGGTTATGGAAGCATCACCCCCATGATTAATTTGTGACTCCTTCTTCTATTCCCCAACTCCTTCTTGGTACACTTGAAAATCTCCTGCTGGCCTTGAAGACTCAAACGCCAATTCTATAAACAGTTTCCAGAGAGGGCCATGTAGCAGGGAACTGTGCCAGGAGTCAAGGACCTTAGGGCAGGTTTCCTACAGCTGCTAGTAAGAAGTTGAGGACCAAGGTCATACAGTTGCAATAAAATAAATTCTTCTAACACACCATGGATCTTGGAAGGGGGTTTTTCCTTAGGTAAGCTTTCAGATTATACTACAGCCCTGGCCAACATCTTAGTTTCAGTCTGTGAGATCCTGAGCAGAGAAACCAGCTAAGCCATATCAGAACTCCTATCCAGTGAAAACTACAAGTTGATTAATGTGCAATGTTTTAAGCCATTAAATATGTGGTAATTTGTTATGCAATAATAGAAAACTAATGGGAGCAGTTTATAGCCTACCATGGAAAGTACAATAGCAACACATAAAATAGGTAACTTGAATTCCTTTTTCAGAAAACTCCACACTTGGGTGATTTTTGTGGTTTTTAACTTGATTGGCTGAATCCTGGGGCTGTCCCCAAGGCTGCCCTCCAACTAAAAGGGTAATGTTTTTCTTTATCAAGAGAAAGATGTGTACTCATGGATGACGTAGAATTCATCAAGATGTTGAGCTCTTCTATCCAGAAGCACCCTTGAAGTTTGCACTGCCCCACTTGCTCTACATCCCACAGGGGAAGGTGCCACCTTGAATCAACTTTCTATAAATGCCACCAAATGAAGGTGCTGGCAGGAGATTGGAGAGAAGGAGTGATGTTAGAGATTAAAGAAGTTGGAGACTGTCCTCCAGTACTTATCTAGGTCTGGCATCTTAAGCAATAACTGCATATCTTCCAAGCCTCCGCTTCCGAAGGGGATTGCCCATTGTGGTTTTCAGAGCTTCATTGTGCCATATGGTAGCCCCTCTTCTAAATAGTTATATGTGGCTATGCAATTTTATATTGAACTGAACAAAATAAGCAGGTTAGGCTTTTCATCCACTTTAGCCACATTCAAGTATTGAGTAGCCACTTATCATTAATGGTTATCATAGTAAATGGTGCAGATAAAGATTATTTCCAGTATTTTTCATAAAATCTTATTAGTGCAGTTACTTACTGATAGCCCCCTGGCTAGACAGTTATCTGGCCTAGAGGCTCTGGTAACACCTCCTTTCTGGCACTCTAGCCAAGGGGTGGAGTGGCTTCTCAATGCTGCTACCTACTCCAGATTGTCTGTCCTTTTAGTTCTCGACATTTCTCCCTCCTATGTAACTAATTCCCTTCTTTAAAACATCCTTTGTCCTAAATAACCAAGTGATTTCTTCCCTTGTCAGACTTTAGTTGAGATACCAAATGAGGAATCCTACATTACTCTCCCACCTTTATATAACAAATTTCCCTCAAATTTAGTAGAGTAAAATGGCAAGCATTTATTGTTTATAATTTCTGTGAGTCAAAGAACTGGTTTTGGCTCAAGAGCATTCATAAAATTGGGGTGGATCTGTTGGCAGGGGTTGCTGTCTCATTTGAAAGCTCAACTGGAGAAGGATTTGCTTCCAGACTCCCTCACATGGCTGTTGGTAAGCTTCAGGTCCTCACTAGTTGCGCCCTGGAACACCTTGCCACCAAAGCCTCCCCACAGGTGGCGAACGGAGTGATACGGGCTTACCCTGGAGCAAGTGATAGGGATTTGGGAGTGGGGAGATATTATGAGACCAAGAGAGAAAGAGTATCTCAGATGGACGATATCATCATTTGTCACTTAAACTCAGCAGTGACATATGATCATGTCCACTGTAATTTGTTGACCACACAGAATGATACTGGTATAACGCAGGAGGGGACTATGTGAGATGAGAATGCCAGGAGGCAGGAGTCATGGGGTATCTTTGAAGCTGAAGAAGGCTGAGTGGATTTGATACAGGAAAGATTATTCTGGCTGTCTGTGACTTAAACTGGAAAGGGCAGAAAGTGCACAGCAAGGATTGAAATAATATTTTGTTACAAAGGAACTTGATGAGAAAAGACCAATACTCTGTGATTCTGTCACCTTTGAATTTTACGTCAGAAAAAATGTTTGATCAGTGTTTTTTTTAAATCCAGGAAATGATGGAAAATTATAAAGATGTTATAGTACTTGTTCTGGAAAATAATTTGAAATCATTGGCCCACTTATCAAGATGTGGGGCAGATATTTTAATATTTTGAAAGAGAAAATGCCTGGCTGAAGCAAAATTTATTGCAAGCTTTCAGGTAGACTGGTTCCGGTTCCACATTCATGCTTGATGGTTCAGCAGCGTATGCTCAGTCAGCCTCAGGTACTCCTGGCCACGGAGCGGTTTCCTACAAAGAAAGATTCAGAAAGCGCAATTCTTTATCTGTCCACTGACAGACGATTAATTTGGGGACCTGTGTGGGTGGGTGAGGAGGAAAAGAACCTTCATTCCAAGTCGAGCCTTTAGTGAGGAGACGTGAGCTGTTGAGACTAGCTTGTCCTTCTTTGATGAGCGTGAACCTGAAGGAGTGTCACCAATACCCACGTGTTCAGGTGTAGCACATGACATCACTGCCACTTTCAGGACGGAAGAGACGCCGTCTTCTCCTCAGCCAGTTGTGCTTATGTTTTGGTGAACATAATCTGCCTGGAAAATGTCTAAATTCAAAAAAGCTGCCATTTCAGAGCGAAATTTATTGTAGCAGCCCCATTTATGTTATCCATGGTTTCACTTTCTGAGGCTTCAGTCACCCGTGTCATCCGCGGTCCTCAAATAAAGTACTTGATAGAGGGAGAGATATATTTATATCACCTTTATTACAGTATATTGATGTAATTGTTCTACTTTATTATTGTTTTTAGTCTCTCACTGGGTCTAATATCACAAGATATATCTTGTGATATATGTGCAAAATTATATCATAGATATGTGTGCATATATCCCTATCTACATTATATATATATATTCATATATATGGTTTGGTACTGTCTTGGTTTCAAGTATCCATTGGAGAATCTTGGACTGTATCCTCCATGGGTGACCAAGGACTATTGTATATACTAGTCACCATAAAGGAAGCAGTTTCTCAGAAGCATTTTTTTTTCCTCAAAAGAGAGAGAGACAAAGCGTGAGATTGAGAAAAGAATTGAGGCTTGAGGAAGTACGGGATATAAAGTAATTTTTTTCCCCTAATGAACTTCAGTGAGTAGTTTTTTTTTTTAATTTAAATTGAAAGGCATTTTCATGTTTGAAAGTTCTAAGCTGTAAAAATAAACCCTGGAAGTAGATTGCCTGGGGTAAGATTTAATTAAACACTGTACAGTAAATTAGCATAATTTGATGCGGATCAGCTTTAGTTCCTAGAAACCACAACTGGCAGAAATTTTAATTTTGTAATATCTTTTAAAATTCTACTGTCTCATCTCCAAAGAGTAGTTTTAGAAAATAAAAACTAAACAAGGTATTATCAAGAAGAAGGCAATTTATTAGAAAGATCATGTACTGGTGCTGGGATTTGAGAAGAGTCTTAAAGCAGATGCTAAAAGTCTGTTAGAATAATGGTCCCTTGTAAAAAAAAATATACGAATGGAAAAATGAGTTGAATTCCTTAGCCTGAAACAGAGGGGCTATTCACTATGGTCATATGAATACCTCCCTGGGCTGTGACTTAACTGGAATATCAAGGGGAATCCTTGCTTCCTTCCTTTATTCTTCCACCCTCCATCCTTTTCTCTCTTCTTCATTTCCTTTTTTTCTTGATCTAGATTTCTAACTAGATTTCTAACTTTCTAACTAGATTTTTTTTCTATATATTTAGATCATAGATAAGAGAAAACATTTTAAGAAGAATGAGAAAAAAGAGCAACTAAACATTGGAACATACCTTTGTTTTTGTTGTTAGCCCCTCCCTGTAACTCACTAAGTACGTGTGCCTAGTCTTAGTGTTCGTGTACACTGTTCTGTACCCAAGGAATCACATGTATCCAAGAGTTACAATAGGAGAGAATATACTACATGCAGAAAAAAGGGGAAAGGGCTGAGAGGCAAATAGGCTCTCAAAAACTATCTCTTAGGAGAAATTTCAAGAGTGAGAGAACTCTTTAAAAGTTTAAATCTCCCTAAAGTAGGAGGAACTGTTACAAGATTAGAAGAATTCACAAATTCTAGAGAATTAGAGGTGGGTATTTATTGCAAGTCCATTATCAGTACCAAGAAGGAAGCATGGGACATAGGTGGGTCTCATTAAATGTGGAGTTAAACAAAACCATGATGGTGTCTGACCTCATAAGTGACTAGTTTACATGAGTAATGGGTCCTCAATTATGTTTCCTAACCTCACTAAGTTTTGAAGTAGAGGCTTATCTTTCTGACCCCAAAGATTAAATTTCTGAAAGTTCCATAATGAGAAAAGTAATTGTTGAGAAATTTTAAATTTAAAAGAAATCAAAATTTCCTTAGAAGCACATTTTACTTTTGTAAAAAGTCTATAATTGCCTCTAAACTCATTTCTATTCTCCAGCTCTTGTTTGCTAACAAGATGTCGTGATCTCACATCATGTAGTCATCCACCTTTATGGACTCAAGAGTGGATGGATGCTGGCTGAGCTGGTTCAGGTGTTAATCCTTTAGTTGCTAGGTCCTGGGAAGGCCTGTGATTCTTGTGGTCCCTGGAAAGAATGTGAAGAGCAGAGCGAGCTGAGGGCACCAGATATTTATAATCAGTACAGGCATGTCTTCATGTTTAGGTAAGTGTGACCTACCTGCCAGGGGAATACCTGCATTGCTTATAGACTTGCTTTATTTTATTGCCAAAAATGTGCACACATCAAAGTTTGTGTGTATGTGTGTCTAACATATCTCCTAAACTTCTAAAGCCTTTGGAATTTCACTGAAATTTTATAGCACAGAAGTTGACTCCATTTTTCTGTGTCCTGCGACTAGCAATTCCTTGGCCTCTAAGATGCAGAATAATGTAGATACCCAAGTTTGTCTCATATAAATTTATACGGAGTATAGACATCAGCAAGTATTGCATCTACCAGCATTTCTCTCCTCCCAATAGACACAAGGACTTAGTTTGAAGTCCCTGCTTTCACAGCACTCCATGCTGCTTTTAGAAATAGTCAACAAGCATCTCAGGGAACTGGCCAAGCACAGGTTCCAAAGATGAGAGGAGTCCAGCTGTAATGAGTTTCTCCAGAATTTTGCAATGAAAAATCCTCTGAAACATGAAAACAGAAAGAAACTAGTTTGATTTTACTATGTATAATAACCGATATATAAGGTATAAAGTTTTGTTTTGAATTACATATAAGAAGAAGCACTTACATTGTTTTCAGTATTGGTCCTAAAAGTCTTACTTTGGCCCCAGTTTAACCTCATCTTTCCTCTCTTCTCTTTCCAGGTTTGGTTGCCAAAATTTCTACATTGATTCTGCCTTTTGAGTTACCTCTTTCTTCCTCTGTAAACCCTGGTATCTATTTTTTCTAATTATTTTCAACTGAATTAATTGGCAGATCTCTTGTAGTGGAACCGAAATTTTTGTGGGTTTTCTGAAAAAAATAAATAAAAGGTTTTACAGAAATAAAACCGCATGTGGTTGAATTTTGTATAAGGGGAACTGTAGGGCAGAGAAAGGTTGTGGTTTTGCATGAAGACCACTCTCACCCTCAACAAGCTAAGGTCATCTTTTCTTTAAAGGAGTCCCCACTTTGTTTATGTGGGAAGTTATCCAGGGCACAGCAAGTTTCTGGCAGGACTTTGCTGCTCTTCGCTTTCTAACTGGCTGTTGTAAGCAAAATAGCCCTCCAGAGTCTCCCTGTTGAAGTGACATGCGAAGCTGTAGTTTGCAGGGAGAGAAAGAGTAAAGGAAAGGGAGCAGAATATCCTAACTCCGTTTCTGACTTTTGGAAATGTCCATTTCAGTCCTTACAGTCAGTGCACATGACCACAAATGAAGTGCAGCTCTAGAATATGTGCATTTTCCTTAAGCCAGTCTATAAAACAGAAGCATGCCAAAGTCTGTCCACAGGCTTTTGACTTCCTGAAGCCTGAGCACTTGAGTTAGTGGAACTCCTCAGAGTCCACTCCTCCTCAGAGTTGGGGCTCCCTCCTCTCTGCGGTGTCCTCAGCGCTCTACACACCAGCAGCTGGCCCACAGTGTACTTCAGACCATAATTCTTTATACAGTCTTTAGATCCCGTGGACATATCTGGACTAGCTGCTTAAAGGTACAGTTTTGGGACCTTAAACTGAGGAGCTTCACAACATATAGATTAATTTTAAAAATCTTGTGGGTGTGAAATATCTTAAGGTTTTAATTTGGGTAGAAGTTAAAGCTTAGGTTTTGTAGCATAAATGCCAAGGTTTCTCATTTCATCACTTACTCGCTGTATGCCAGGGCTGGTTTTTGTTTGTTTGTTTGTTTGTTTTCTCATTGAGGATCTGTTTTATCCTCTACA
Source organism: Hystrix cristata (assembly GCA_004026905.1). Taxonomy (NCBI): domain Eukaryota; kingdom Metazoa; phylum Chordata; class Mammalia; order Rodentia; family Hystricidae; genus Hystrix; species Hystrix cristata. The sequence goes on from PVJO010004144.1 coordinate 78,085, forward strand.
AATTGGGCATAATAATGCCAGAGACCTCATGGATTCTGTGAAGTTTAAATGATACGGATATTACAAAGACCTTAAAATAGTGTCTGGCAATAACAAACACTTAGAAAATCTAAGATGCTATTGACTTTGTGGTGCTTGTTGCCTCTGCTGTTATTATTATTTTCTTTGGAAGTAATTTAGATCAGGTTCTGTATGGGCAGAATGTAAGACATGGGCTCTGGTGGAGGCAGTAGTTCAGAAATTACTCAGGTGAAACACAGAAGGAAAAAGAGAATTAGGATAGGGCAAGGAAGAAAGACAAGATGAGATTTTAGTGGAGGTCTAACCTCAGTCTAATTGCATAGGAAGCTCTGGAGTCTTAATTCCACCAAAAGTTGTCCTACTCTGAAACAAATAGGTTGACATAGCCCTGAAGCAGTTATATATTGGTTTCAGACTGCTCCCAGTGGAGACACCATCATTCCTAGAAATTTCCAGAGCAAAATGGCCCTGGGAAGGTATCTGATGAATTAGCCAGAAATAGTAATTAATTAGGAACTAGTACCGTGATTTTATGGGTGGATCATATTTATCCAAATATTGTTGTTGAAATGGTCATATGTGCCAGAGACCAGAACATCAAAAGTACCCCAAAAAATCTGAAGGAAAACCTTTTTAGACTTGCTGCTCAGATCCTTGGATGAAGATCAAAGGCACTCAGTTTGGATTTTCATTGATAGTTAGAGTTTGCAAATTTTTTAGGCTCTGGAACAGCTTACTGAGCTGGAATTAGCGAATGACTTTCTAAACTGGCGAACCTGGGGTGATTTATTTGCTTGTATTCCCTTGTTCCTTGCTGTTGATGGTCTGAAATCATGCACAGTGGGTTACCATAAGGGGTTGTGTGCATCATAGTTCTCGGTGTTAGAAACCTGCTATTTTGAGGCCTGAGGCTGTTTTCCCTTCTTTATTTGCTCTCTTTAAGGGATGAGAAAAATTGAATAGTGAGATCAGAATCAGCCACCTTTTTTAAAATGATTGTACTACAAAGCTTAATTTTCAAATCTCCTTCCTACTTACTGCTGTGACGCCTCTTCCCTCCTTCAACTTTGCATATCATTCACCGAAAGAGACACTTTCATTTTGCGACATGCCAAGTCAACTTTTTCCATCATATTCCTTCCCTCTGTTGCTTAGAGCTGAGGTAGAAAAAATGCTTCCCATGTTCTCTGAATTTTTGACCAAGTTGATAAAAGCTCCATGATTAGTGCTTGAATTAGCAATTAATGTACTCTAGTTAAAAGAGCAGTTGAAGTTTGGGTTCTTGAGTTTATCATTGATAGAATCTTTTGACCAGATGACCACATCCTCTTTATCTTGTGTGGCTTGTTCACTTTGTAGGCTTTTCCTCTGTGTATATTTAAATCTCAGATTCCCCCTCATTTCTGCCCATTGGGTTTTATCCACTGCTTTCCACTGCCAACTACTCACAGTGTGTCAAGTAACTTTAGCATAAACCCAGAAAAAGAGTGATAAGAAAAAGAAATCAGATAGGAGAGAGGATGCCTCAGTGTCTTCTTGAGCAATAGTAAAGTTATTTTGAAATCTTGTGTGTTGCAATATCCAATTCATTGACTCTTCCCATCGTTGGTGCGTGTTTCCAAAAGTGGAGTGTAGCAAAAATAGATAAACAGTGCTGTATGAAGTGAATAGGCTTTTGCACAGCAAAAGAAGCAATCAACACAGAGAAGTGTCAGTCTAAATAATGGAGAAAATATTTTTAAATTGTACATCTGTTATGGGGTTAAGATCCAAAATATATAAGGAATTCAAACAACTGAATAGTAAGAAAACAAATAATTTTTAAGATAAAGACAGATGCCTGGATAGACATTTCTTGAATGAAGACATAGTAGATGGGAAGGGGATCTGGAGATGGGGGAAGGCGAGACAGTAGCAAGAGGATGGAGAAATAAAACTGATTAAGATGCGATATGTGTATGTACAACTTCCCCAAGATGAGTGCAATTACTATGTATCACAAAGATATACTAATAAAAAACTAAAAAAAAAGATAAAAAAGAAAAAAAATACTCAACATCACTAATCATTATGGAAATGTAAACCAAAACCTCAAAACTACAGTGCACTCTCACCTTATACCTGTTAGAATGGCTAGTATCCAAAAGATCTTGTACTAATTTTGTATGTGGAAACCAAAAATGTGGAAAATCACAGAAACAGAATGGTGGATACTGGGGGGTAGGAGTAGGGGAGTGGGAAATGGAAGATATTTAAATATTAATTTTTTTAAGAAAAATTGGTTGTTAATGCTGTGTTATCCTTTGGAGAATTAATGATTCCTATCTTAGTTACTTTCTCATTGCTGAGACAAAATACCTGACTCACGCAAGTTAAAAAAGGAAAGGTTTATTTTAGCTCACAGTTTATGGAGGTTTCAGTCCACAGTCAGCTGGTTCCCAGGAAGGGACACATGGCAGAAAGTCATGCAGAGGAGAAGCAGTCCATGCCAGGGCCTGCACGAGACAGTAAGGCAGCAGCTGCAGCCACCACCACAGCAAGCTTCTCTGTTTATCGCATCCAGGCTGCAGACCTGTTGGTTGGTGCCACCCACATTCAGATGCGATATGTGTATGTACAACTTCCCCAAGATGGAAGTTGGCTTTTCCGTTATCCACATGCAGAACTATCCTAAACCCATCAGTGGACTAATGTAGTTATCACACACCCTTAATCCTGGCATCACACATCCATGATCCAGTCGCATCCCAAAAGCCACATCTATGAGCATGTATGGTTTTGGGGGAACATCTCGGTACTAGCCATAACAATTCCCAAAATACCACCAGAGAAACAAGATATTTTTAATCACACTGTTGGAAGCTTTCAGTGGGTGAATATGGGTATGATTTTTTAAAATACATTTTTCTTTTATAATAGTTTTATATTTACATGAAATTTAAGAAAAATTCGAATACTCCAATGCTTTTATTAATGTGTTACTTTAGCAGGGTTTTTTTGTTGTTGTTGTTTTGTTTTGTTTTACAGTTAATGAGTTATTATTTCTAGATTTCTATTAAAGTTTGTATTCAATTTTCCTCAATCTAATGTCCTCCTTTCATCCCAAGATCCTGTTCACAATACCACATTATAAAAAGGAGCATGTCTTTAGAATTGGACTGTGGTGGTTTCTTAAACTGTCCGTGTTTTGGATTATCTTGGCAGCTTTTATGACTATTGATAGACTTTCTTCTTCTCTTTTCTGGGGGAGGGCTGGTTATGACTTCTGGATTACTTTATTTAAAAAATTTTTTACGAACATGAGTTCTACATATTAATATGGCTTAGTGAGATAGTTCAACAAATGCATATAATGTGCATTAATTAAATCCAAATTCACTTTTATCCACTCTCCCACAAATATCTTTCCAACTTCTAGTAATCACTATTGTTCATTCAAATACACTTTTCTTTTTTTAATTTTCCACATATGAGGGAAAATGTGGGACTGTTCTTTCTGTATCTGGATTTTTTCATTTAGTATAGTGTTCTCCACATTCTTCATTCTGGCTGAATAATATTTTATTGTGGATCTACATCACATTTTCTTTATCCACTCATGTGTTGATGGGTACCTTGGCTGATTCCATATTTTCGCTATTGTGAATAGTGCCACAATAAACATGGGCATGCAGGTATCTGTTTGCATGCTAACTTAATTTTCTTTGGATGTGTACTAAGAAGTGAGATTGCTGGATTATATGGTAGACCTATTTTTAGATTTTTTTCAGTAACTTCTATATTGTTCTCCATAATAGCTATACTCATATTCCCAACAAAAGTATATGAAAGTTCCTTTTTCCATGCATCTGTGCCAGAAAATGTTACTAATAATTATCATCATTGTAATTTCTAGTAGCTAGTCAAACTAGGCTGAGATATGTCATTGTAGTTTTGTTTTGCATCTCCCTGATAGCTAATGATATCAAGCATTTTTCATATCTGGTTGGCCATTTGTGTTTCTGATAAGAGTCTGTTCACATCACTTGTCCTTTTGAATTGGATTATTTTGGGGTTTTTTTGCTAAGTTTTTTGAGTTACTTATATGTTCTGGATCCCTTGTGATTGTTTTCTTAGCTGTGCAGAAGACTTTAAACTTGATATGGTACCATTCATCTATTTTTACTTTTCTTCCCCATGCTTTTGGTTTACTTATAAAAATATCACTGCCTGTAACAATGTATTGAAGAATTTTTCATATGTTTTCTTTTAGTACTCTCACAGTTTCAGTTATTATATTTAGCTCTTTGATTCATTTTGAGTTGAGTTTTGGAATAATAGTGGATACATAATAAACTGCCCCTCAGTTGGGTTTTGTCTGAGTTTTTATTTTTTTTTTTTCCTGATTGGTCTGGAGTTGTGGATTCTTTAGACTAAGATTGCAGAAGAAACACTGTATTATCTTAACATTTCAATGAGAGAATTTGAATGATACCTTATTATTCAAAATTTTAATTATTTGAAGAATATATGATATTAACATGAATTTTCAGTGACTGTAAGTGTGATGCCCTAAGTGTGGTAGGTTTCTCCACTGTAAAGTTACTTTCGTCTCCCTCCTCCTCCCTTTATATTCTGTACTTATTCACGTCTTTGTGTGCAGTCCACATTCATAGATGGGGCAATAGAAGGGTGTAATGTTGCACAATCTGGAGAGAGTAAGAAGATAAATTATTTGGAATTCTTCTCTGTGACAGATTTGCCTGCTCTGCTTTCTCTCTATCTGTCTGTCTGTCTCTTCATTAATTCCTATCAGTATGGGCTCACAGATATTTAGCTTGTACTCTGGGCTGTAACTCAATACTATGCTGCTAAATTGTTCTTACTTTGGCCACTGTAAGCATTTTCAGATGACCCCTGTGTCCTTTTGAAATACACTCATAATTTTTTTTTAACACTTCCTACTTTCTGGCACTACAGGGTATTCCAGGCTCATTTTGTATATTTTCTGTCCTAGAAGTAGCCACTTTTCCAAAGAATCCTGGTTGCTTTTCTTGGAGAATGGTAATAGAAATTAAAATCTGGCTATTGATTCGCTTGTTGTTACTAGGATATTGCTGTTTTAGGATCTCTCAGTAGACAGCGCTTGGAGAAAATATGTTAGTTTTCTGTTATTGAAACTATATATATATATATATATATATATATATATATATATATATATATAGTTGAATATATATAATATATTCAACTTGAAAGGTTTATTTGGGCTTATAGTTTTGAAGGCTGGTCTGCTGCGTTTGGGTCTATGGTGAGGCAGTACACTATAGCAGGAGTGTACAGCAGAGAAAACTTGTCTATCTCATGGCTGTGTGTGAAAGAAAAAGAGAAGAGATTGTTATACCTAATCTCTGTGGAGGGCATGCCCCAACAACCCAAACTTCCTGCTACACGCCTGTAGTAGTTACTTTTATTCTAGAGTCAATGGTTTGCAAGAGAGCAGATTTAATACAGAACATTTACAAATTACAACATTCACACACACAAGTCAAATGCAGGAAGATTGCAGAACATCTACCTATGCACTGGAGACCCAAAAGATCCAATCAAGGATTGGGAGCCCACAGCAATGTCCCATGTACATCCGTGTCTGCACTAAAAGACTGAAGAAATCTATACTGGAACTAAGGCACGATGCTCATGGTGGAGATGAAGACCAGAGCTGCCCTGAAGTGAACAGCAGCCTTCCTTGATGACAGCAAGGCCCCACCCTCTTTCTGCGATGAGAACAGGGGAATTCCCTTCAGGAGAACCGGCTGTAATAGAGCTTCTCCTGGGTAACAGCTGGTCACTATCTTCTGCTCCCGTTCTCCTTCATGCTGTTGGCAGTAATATTCAGGTGGATCTTCTGCACCCAGAACTGCACCAACTCAGTCCAGCTGGGCATTCCTGCTCAAGTTGTCCACAATAAGCCTTTAACATATGGACCTTTAAGGGACATTCCAGATCCAAATGATATAGGTATATGCACACACACACACACACACACACACACACACACACACTCTCTCTCTCTCACAGTTTCAAAGTTCCAGCCTTGCTTGACTAACAATCTATGTCCTCTGGCAAGTTTTCAAAGTCTGCTAGGACTTATTTTTTCTATATATACAGTTGGGTACTGATTTTCTGGATTGTTAGGAGAATTGAGTTGGCAAATGAAGTTGGAAGTATAAATGCTATAATATACTTTACTGTATAATTTTGTAATGAATAATTATAAAATCCAAAAGTTATAATATCAAAACATATAGGGGTTAGGTAAGGAATATGGTTTTAAAAGGTTGGACTTATTTCTTATTTATGGTAGTTCTCCAAAATTTAAATGAAGGGGTGATACACTTCAGCTCATTTTAGTAGCCAGAGTATTTTCTTTTCTATAGTGGCTACACATATCATACATGTATTCATAGTCTGTCTCTGTGTGTGTGTGTGTGTCTGTGTGTGTGTGTGTGTGTATTTCCAGAAGAACACAAAGAATCTCTGGAAGGTCTTAGTCACCTTAGATTTTTGCTGGCCTCTATGTCAAGCGCTTGGAAAGTAAATATTTAAATGTTGCACATTGTTGTTTGGATATTTTTGATTGCTTAACTTCTCTACTACACCTATAATTTTTTTCTAACTCTGTGGCAACTGAGACTATGTTTTCTCTGTCACTTAGGGTATTGACTACTATTCTTCCAATGCTTTGATGACTGGTGAATCTGCATTATGTTTCATATTACTTCATCTAACACTTTCCTCTTTTTAAAAAAATCACTTATCTTAACAAAGGTCATGTGAACATTTTTAAAATATTCTACTTCAGGAGAATATGCAACTGCCCATCTCCAAGGGTACTTTTGACATAATCTAAGCTGGAATTTTCTCATCTTTAAAATGAACAAGAAAAGATGAAACAGACAATGTGCATAAAGCATTTTGTGAAAGGAAAATCCATCTACATTGATCGCCTGCACTGACCCCACTTCTCATTCATTGTTGTCCTTAAGCCTCAGAAAGAAAACAGTAAGGACATAGTTCATCTTACCTACATTTCTCTTGTTCTCTTTCATGTGTTTGACTTCTCTGTGTGCAGTGTTTTATTGTAAATACCTGTTGTACTTTGATAACTACATTAAAAACGAAGGCAATGTTTATAGCAATTTATTTGTAAGTTTTTACTTTCTTTCCTCTCAGCTGGATCCATAAATAAAAATGTCTTCTCCTCCAAGCAGTTGACTCTAAAGATACTAACATTTAAGAAAACCTGCAAAAGAATATGCTATCTTTATGATTTATTAAAAGAAGATAAATGAGTTAAAAATGCCTTTCAACCTTCTGGCATGAACTAAAGAGGAAAGATGTGTCAAATGGTCTATATGCCAAGAAATGGTAGAGAACTGTAGTTCTATTACTCAAGATCCTTTTCAGACAACTGGGTGGAGAAAAATATTCCCTGTACTTTAACTGTGATTTATTTTACAAGTAAAGCTCTATCTGTGCAGTACAATTTAAAGTTAGGATTTGAATTAGATTGTCAGTTGTAGCCAAGCCAGGCAGTTCAAACTATGAAAGAGCACTATGATTTCAATTCCTCAGCTTGTATTGAGATAGATGCTTCCATATTGAGAAATATTCAAAACAAGTTAACACTTCTTTCAGCTATTTTTTGCTTCCTGGGTGTTTTGGATTAGATTATCTTAGTTTCTAATATCCCTTCCCATTTTCCCCACGTGTATACTCTTCCTGATTAGAATGTATATCCTTATTTATTGTTCAGCAATTCTAACTACCATACATACTGTGAAATCTAGATATTTCTATAACTTAGCCCACTTTTTGAGGCTGTCATTTTAGCAAGATTTGTCATTTTTATACCTTTGAAACAATATCTCAGATGGGAAATAGCATGGAATATTCCAAGGTTTCCTAAATTGTGCTCCCCAAGACACTTTTATAACGTATTAATGAAAATTTTATATAGCATGAATTATGTGACCAAATGTGTTTAAGAAATATTGGGTTGAACAAAATCGGGTTTTTTTTTTTTCTGTAGGAATTCTCAGAATTATTGGTGTACACTTATACATCATGAATCTCTAGAATGTGTTTATAATTTCAGTCATTAAAAACCTTTTATGCATGTTAAATTTTCTTTTTTTTTAATTTCACAGAATTGTGTTTTTTCCAATTACTTATTGCTGCATAAAAAACCACCTCTCACCCCTTAATATAAAGCAGTTTATTGCTGTTTTGGACTTGACTGGGTTCACGTGGGTAGTTCTTACTGGGGGCTTCTTGGGCAGTTGCAATCAGACAGAGACTGTGGTTGAGTTTTCTGAAGATTCAGCTGGTCTGGACATTGATATGAATGCTGGTTGATGGTGATTATTGACAAGAGCTCACCTATGCTGTCAACGGGAGTCCTTACCCGTGTCTTTTCTGTATTCTTGGCATCTCACAGGGACTCTTGAGGGAACATTCTCAAAGGGAGCTTCAAAGAGTGAAGTCTCTGCGAGATCAGGGGGAAGCTCCCGGGCTTCTAATAATCAATTCTGAGGTGGTCCAGAAGACTATAGTCTTTACTTTTCAAAAAAAAAATTATCAAACAAGGCTCAAAATTATCCCAGATTTAAGGGAAGGAACGAGACCCTACCTCTTAGTGGAGATACCCCGGCATTCAGGGAGTGAAGGAATTGATAGCAACCGTGTTTGCAGTTATATGCCTGACCTTCTAGCATCTCACTGGTGTGCTGAAATTCTGTGAGACAACTGGGACAGTGGTAAATTGAAGTGTGTGTGAGAGGGTGGCACAGGAGATGTCCTCTGTCATGGACCAGTATTTCTGTCACTGGCATTATTTGGATCTGTAGGTGTATAGTGATTTTAAAAAGTGTACTAAATTTTAGGTAACTTTATTAATGTTTTGGAATTCTTTACGGATCGAGTTGTTTGGCAAAATACAGGATTCTCAGTTAAATTTGAATTTCAGGTAAACAACACATAATCTTTTGGGTATAAGGATGTTCCAAATATTGTTAGGAACATATATGTACCATCAAAATATGGTCATTTATATGAAATTCAGATTTCACTGAGCATCCTTTATTTTTGTTTGCTAAATCTAGCAACAATCTACACATAGTATATTACTTTGTTGCAATACTGTTGATCTTCTTCTTTCGTCTCCCTTAACAGTGTGAGGTCATTGAGTCTAGAGAACATTGATATGCAAGAACAAGCTTGGGTTTTAAAATCAAGAAGTTCTGATTTCAGATCCCAGCTCTCCCACTATCAGCATTGTAACAGAAATGAAGATTCCAAGAAACATAGAATCTTGTGTATTTTTATGCTAGGTCTGATGGAGAAATGGATAGTTATGGAGAAGTATGATTGGACAAAGGGATATGGTCTAATAGTAATATACTGGAGGGAATGTAGAAGGTCTGTTCAGATTCTTCTCTGTATCTTTGTATATTTAGAGATAAGGATTTTCCCTTCCTCTGGGTTGGGTAAGGTTACCTTTGAAATGAGGGTTCTGTGACCTGCTTTAGGGAGAAGAATGAGGGGAAGGTGAATGATATTTTCCTGCTTCTGCTGTTTTTGCAAATGTCAAAGTATCTCTGGGGGAGGGACGATATCCTGAGCCCCATATATCACAGCCTCATGCACACCTTTGGTTAAGAACTGTCATTTTCCTGCTATCAATGTTCTTTCCACTGCCAACATTAGAATTGTGCCTTCATTTTTATTGATGTGCTTATTTTCAAAACTTCATGCCTGCTTTTACTTCCTATGAGATCCTTAGTATATTGAACCTATTCAATTCCAATTTAAAGACTGAAAGAATAAATCTGTGAACAAACCTAGATGAGGATGACATAAAACTTATTTTTTCACTCCCTACTTTGCTTCTCAAGGGACATTAGGAATCAAAAACATTCCGGAACTTCATTATTCACTAGGGGACTGAAATTCACAGAGATTAAAGTATTTCTCTAAAGTCACACTGCACTCAGATGCTAGGTATGGGACTCTACTCTCTGAAAGATTGAGCCTGCCTTTCTGTGTAGATTCAATCCTGGTTCACCTGTGTGGCTGAACATGTCCAGAAGAGTGATAGGTTTTCTTTGCCTTTGATGGAAGGAAGATCCTGGGGAACTGGGTTAGCATACATTAGTTTCACGGTTCATCTCTGCCCTTGAGATCTAGTCAGACTTTGAGGTTTGTATCTGCATCAATTTTCTGGTACTTTTTTGTTCGGCTTCCACAATGGCTCAATATTTGTCATCGCGCCCCCAGCTAATTAATGAAAATAGCTCTTTAAAAATAAGATAGTACTCAAATTTATAGAATTCTTAGAGATCTTATATGCCTAAGATTTGAAGTTCTATATTAAAATGCCAAAAATATTAGTGAAATCTTATATAGCTAATAGCTTTGTCTAAAATTCCACAAAAGGAAACATGCTGCAAATAGGAAAGGATGGGGGAATGGAAGGAAGGGGTGGGGAAGAGGGGGGAAAACCAAGATATATCATGTACAGGTACAAACTAACCACGATGAATGTGATCATTATGTATGCAGTGTACCCATACATGTTCTTGATAAATAAAGTAAAATAAAGTAGAATTCCACAAAAGGGATTCTCTGTTTCCATGCAATAGTCTGGACACATATACTGTGGTTGGTGGTGTGGTGAGTGGTACTCTTTTTTTTATTGACTGAAAGAATAAACAGTGCATAAAGCCAACATAACCCACAGCAGATGACTAACTACATGTTAAACTTAGCGAAGAGTAAAGGAACTTGTCGTTTTCAGTCTTTCCTTTGGGTTTCTCTTTTTAGCAGTGTGGTGGTGTGTGGTGTGTGGTATGCTAAGGTAGTATGGATCATCAAAACAAGCAGAGAGAGAGGAAATATATGTAGTATGCATGAAAGAACTTAGGGAAAAATCAAACAATGTTTCTATTCTTTTACAAATTTATGAAATTCTTAACTGATGGAGCGAGAGAACCTAAAGAAACTGTCTTTAATCCTCTTTCATTTTATAAATTAAAAATTGCAAATACCGTAGAAGTTACATAATTTTTCTAAGATTATACCATTATTAGACATGTTGAGAGTTCTAGTCATCTGATATCAGTTCATACTTCAAGGTCATCTATCATGTTCATTTAACATTGAGGTCATCTGTCATGTTCTTTGTGATGCCTTCTGTTAGCTCCCCTCATACCTGCCCATGCTGCCCTTCCCCAACATTGGCATGGCACTCTGTATTCCTTAGGTGTTACACATACCCCTTTACTTGTTGCCATCTGTCTGAGGTCCATGAGCTCCGGGATTATGCAGATCATGCACTGAGGAGGATGGAAGCAGAGATCACTGGCATATTTTTTAATGTGATGGGTGCTTATTTTAATTTAGTCAAATACAGGATATGATCACAAAATTCAGTGAATGTTTAAATTTAAAAAATTATTACAGTAAAATATGCATTGCCATCCATTACCCTCAAAAAACTATCCTTTGGTTTGAATGTAGATATCCCATTGTTCTTACCACTTTCTGAAGCAGTTCTGGACATCTTCTTTTATGATTGTCTTTACTTTCTCTGTCTTGTCTACCTCAGTGTCCTGAAGTGATTCAAAATGTTTACCTTTCGTAGTCATTTTGAGTTTGGGGATAAGCTAGAATTTGCACAGTGCCCAATCTGTGAATAAAGTAAGTGAGGACACACTGTAATGTTTCTGTTTGACATACATTGCTATAAATGTGTTGAATAGATTCAAGACATTTGTGCTTCCACAAAAAGACACAAAAGAGGACTTCCAAAACTCTTTCAGAAAGATGGAAGAACGAAGGGCTAAGTGTGCTTGAAGTAAGAAAGAGTATTTGTGGGTGGCGAATGGTAGTTCTTTTAAATTTAAACATTTGCTGTATTTTGTATCACACCTCATACAGGCCTTCTTGATCATCATCAAGAATATGGCAGAATAGATCTTCATGGTGAATAAATACCACTTTTTTAATCCATTCTTTTGTCAGGGGACATATAGGAATTGTGCTGCTATAATTAGGGATATGTATACATCACTGTAGTACGATGTCTTTAACACTTTTGTGAAGATACCTAGAAGGGGAGTAGCTAGGTCAAATGTCATTTCTACTTTTAGTTTTTTGAGGAATCTCCATACTGATTTCCATAGTCATCGTATCAATTTAAACTTGCACCAATAATGGAGAAGGGTTGCTTTTTGCCTGCAGCTCTCCAGCATTTGTTATTGGTTGATGACAGCTTTTCTTTGTGAAGTGAAATACAATCTCAGTGTTGGTTTAATTTTTCATTTCTCAAATGGCCAGTGGTTTTGAACATTTTTTCATGTATTTATTGGCTGTTTGTACTTCTTCATCTGAGAACTGTCTGTTCATTTCAAATGCCCATTTTTGATAGGAGTCTTTAAATTTGAGAAGTGTAATTTTTGGGGTTCTTTATATACCTTAGATATTAATCCTTTGTCTGAGGAGTAGCTGGCAGAATTTTTCCCATCCTGTAGGTTGGCTCTTCACTCTGTTTTGGTTTCCTTTGCTGTGTAGAAGCTTTTTGATTTGATGTAATTCCATTTATTGATTCTTGGTGCTATTGTGCAACCACAGTTCTGTTCAGAAAGTCTTTGACTACACCTATGTCTTTAAGAGTTTTATCTATTTTTATCTTCCAGCTGATTAAATATTTGTTTTAATATTTAGATCTTTAATTCACTTTGATTTTAGTTTATCTCATGGTGAGAGATATGCTCTAGGTTTAATCTTCATCAGGTGGATAGCCAGTTTTCCCAGTACCATTAAAAAGGCTATCTTTCCTCCAGTGACAATTTTTGACCCCTTTGTCAATGATAAAATAGCTGAGTGTGCCTGGCATTGATTCTGTATCCTCTATTGCGTTCCACCGATGCACAAGTCTGTCTTTTTGCCAATACCGTGCTGTTTTTCTCACTGTAGCTTTGTAGCATAACCTGCCATGCAGAATTTGATGCTCCCTGTCTTGCCTTTGTTGCCCAGAATTGCTTTTGTTATTTTGGGTTTCTTATGGTTCCCTATAAATTTTAAGATTGCTTTCTTTAGTTCTGTGAGGACTGCTATTGGTATTTTGACTGGGATTGCCTTGAATCTATACAACGGTTTTGGAAGTATGACCATTTTGATTTTATTGGCTCTGCCTACAGGAATAGGGCATAACTTTCCATTTTCTCATGTCCTCTTTGATCTCCTCTTTCATAGTACTATAGTTTTCATTGTAGAAGTCTTTCACTTCCTTAGGTTAATCCCTAAGTATTTCATTTTTCTTGATGTTATTGTGAAAAGTGTTGTTTCCCTAATTTCTCTCTCAGTGAGTTTGTTATTAGTGTACAGGAATGCAATTGATTCTTTTGAGTATTGACTTTGTATCCTTCTATGCTGTTGAATTTGGTGTTTGAATCTAGGAGTCTTTCAGTGGATTTCTTGAGTTCTTCTATGTTGATGACCATGCCATCTGCAAATAATAATTTAACTTCTTCCTTTTCTATCCATGTTCCTTTTATTTCTTTCATTTGTCTAATTGTTCTGACTAATATTTTGAGAACTATATTGAACAGCAGTGATGATAGCAGGCATCTTTTTCTTGTTCTTGATTTTAGAGTAATATTTTCAGCCTTTCTCCGTTTAGGATGATGTTGGCATTTGGTTTGCCATAGATGCCTTTTATCAGATGGAGATAAAGACCTCTACATCTATTTTCTTCAGGGTTCTTTTTTCCCCCATAACTGATAATGGACTATGTCAAATGTTTTTTCTGCATCTACTGAGATGATCATGTAATTTTGGTCCTTTTTTTGGTTTATGTGGTATATTACATTTATTGATTTATGTACATTGAAGTGTCCCTGAATCCCTGAAATGAGTGCTATTTTGTCATGGTATACGATCTTTTTGATGATTTGTTCATTTTGTTTGCCAGTATCTTATTGAGGTATTTTGCCTCTATGTTCATTAAAGAGCTTAGTCTGTAATTCTCTTTTGTGATTGGGTCCTTTTCTGGTTTTGGAATCACGAATAGTGCTTTTTTCCAGGAATGACTTTCAGAGTACTGCCTCCTTTCAATTTCGTTAAAGAATTTGAGAAGTATTGATACTAGATCTTCTCTAAAGCTCTTACAGAATTTAGCAGTGAATCTGTCAGGACATGGGCTTTTCTTAGTTGGTAGTTTTTCATATTACTTCTTCAATTTCATTTATTAACGTTGGGTCATTCAGAAATTTGTATCCTCCTGGTGTAGCTTCAGTAGTTCATATGTATCTAGGAATCTATCCATTTATTCTGAATTTTCCATTTTATTAGCGTATAGATTCTTGAAGTAGTTGCTGATGTTCTTCAGGATTTCAGCAGAATGCACTGTGACTTCACCTTTTTCATTTCTAATTACATGGATTTTCATCTTTTCTTATTTTGGTAAGATTTCCTAATGATTTGTCTCTTTTGTTTGATCTTTAAAAGAACCAATCCTTTGATTCATTGATTCTTTGGGGTTCTTTTAGCTTCGATTTCATTAATTTATTTTCTGATCTTTATAATTTCCTTTTTCCCACAAGCTTTGGGTGTGGATTGTTCTTACTTTTTCTAGGATCTTGAGGTGCATTATTAGGGTATTTATTTGAGGCCACTTAATTTTTCTGATGTGGGAGTTTACTGCTCTAAATTTCTCTATTAGGACTGCTTTCTTTGTGTTCTATAGGTTCTAGTATGTCATGCTGTCATCATAGGATTGTAGGAATTGTCTAATTTCTTCTTTAATTTTGTCTGTGACACATTGGTCATTCAAAGGAATAATATTTAATTTCAATTTGTTTGTAGAGTTTCTGTGGTGTCTTTTGCCATTAAATTCTACTTTCATTGCATTATGAGCCAATAGTATACGTAGGATAATTTCTAATCTTTTGCATTTAGATAAGTAGGTTTTATTGGCCAGTATGTGGGCTATTTTAGAGCAAGTTCCATGTGCTACCGAGAAGAATGTGTATTCTGTTGTTTTTGAATGAAACATTCTATAGATAACTGTTAAGTCCTTTTGTGCAATGGTTTGGTTCAACTCTACTATTTCTTAGGTGTTCTGTGTGTGTGTGTGTGTGTGTGTGTGTGTGTGTGTAGTGTATCTGTGTGTTTGTGATAGTGGGGTAATGATGTCACCCATTACAATTGTATTGATGTTTATCTAATTTTTCATATTCATTAATGTTTGTTTTATGAAGTTGGCTGTGGCACTGTTTGGTGCATATAAGTTTATACTTGTTGTCTCTTCCTGTTCAATTGTTCCCTTAACCAACATGTAGTGACCTTCTTTGTCTCTTTTGAATAGTCTTGGCTTGAAATCTACTTTGTCTGAAATTATGATGGCTACTACTGCTTTTTGTTCAGGGTTTCCCATTGCGTGAATTTTTTTTTTTTGCCTTTTTCTTTTTAAATTAAACATGTTTCTTGAATACTGCGTATTGTTGGGTTTTGTTTCTTCATTTTTTTCTGCCAATCTGTGTCTTTCTTTTGATAGGGAAATTTAAATCATTTACATTGAGAGTTACTACTAAGGGATATGGGCTTATTTCTGTCATTGTATTGTTTTCCTGTTGCTGATTTCCTTTTTCTTTTTTCTTTTTTTTCCTTTTTGCTTAGCCACTCATCCCACTAGGTATATTCAATCTTTTTGACTTGTTGTCATTGTTGTCTTATTTTGTTTCTTGGATATCCTTAAGAATTCTTTGTAATGCTGGTTTGGTGGTCATGAATTTCTTGAGGTACTCCTTGTCATGGAAATGCATTATTTTTCCATCAATTTTGATGGTGACTTTTGCAGGATACATAAGTTAGGGTTGGAAGATGTTATCCTTAAGGCTTGAAATACTTTACTCCAAACCTTCCTACTAGCATTAAGGTTTGTGTAGAGAAGTCTTCTGTAATTCTAATGGGCTTACCTTTATATGTGATTCATTGCTTTTCTCCAATTCCTTTTAAGATTTTGTCCCTGTGATGAAATTTTAGTATGTTGAGTATAACGTAATATATAGAAGCTCTCTTTTGATCATGTCTATTTAGGGTTCTATATGCTTCACTTCTCTGTATGCTTATGTTTCCCTATATTTGGGAAATTTGCTGCCATTATTTCTGTTTACAGAATTTTTTAATGCCATTTTTGCTGTCTTCTGATTTTTCACCTAACCCAATTATTATTAGATTAGCATTCTTAGAATCAGCTAGCATCTGTTAGATCCAGTTTTCATGTTCTTTCATTGTATTTAAGATGTCTTTGAGTAGTTGACCTTTGAAAACATCATTGTCTTCTAGTTCTGAAATTCTCTCCTCACATTGGTCAATTCTATTGCCCATACTTTTAATATGATTTTTAATTTTCTGCACTTCTGATTGGAACCTTTCCATGAAGTGTAATTATTTGGCGAACTGGTCATTTGTATTTTGTAACGTTTTGTTTAGCTCATCCAGCTTTCTCTTAGTATCTTTTGAAAAACTTGAATCTTTTGATTATTATTTCCAATACCTGTTTAGTTATATTTTCTCTGATTTTGCTGATTATCTCTTTGAGCTATTTTCTAACCTCCTCTGTTATCCTTTTTAGTAATTCAGGTGTGTTCCTTATGCTGTTCTGCCCCTTGGTGGCCCCTAGATTGGCTTTGGGGGAGTTGGGAGTTTGAGGAGGCATCTTGTTGCCTTGTCTTATATTTCTATTGCTTTGTTTGTTCTGTTTTGTGCTGAGGTTTTTGGGTGCTTATAGTCTAAAGACTTTGTTGCTAGTTGCTTTTTGCTGATGTATTTTGGCCTTTGCTAGCTGTAATCCTCTACCATAACTGTAAGATCTGACCCTCTTGGTTAATTTAGGATGGGAGGATGCAGTGTGGTTAGCCTGACAACAAAGTTCTCTGGGAGTATACTATCATATTATTAATATCACAAAGGTACTTTGAGTGTTGGTTTATGGAGATATAGTGACAATTTTGACCCCATTAATATCAAGTGAAACACTACAATATTACTGTCTAAGACAAATTGGATACTAACATACCCGAAGAACCAATTATGTACCATCCTTATTCCTAGAGAAGAAATCTGCAATTATAATGTAAACATTAAGACAGTGCAGGTATAGTCTTATAGCTAATATATACTAAATGCTACAGCTATAGCTCCATTAATGGTAGAAACAAAGTCAGCAGTAATTTAACAGAATTAACTATCAGAAGATTAACAAAGCTTTATGGTTTTACCAATAAAGAAAAAGCATTTTGTAATGGGGAAATCCAAGAAGAAGACATCGAATCCTTAGACTCTATGAACTGAGGAGGAGAGAGAAGTCATACAAAAGATCCTATTGTGGGGGCTGGGATTTAGCTCATTTGTTAGAGTGCTTGCCTAGCAAGTGCAAGGCCCTGAGTTCAATCCCCAGCATGAGTATTTTTCAGTATTCCTTTATTATTAGGATCAATAAGAGTGATAACACTTTCATTCATTTATATCCTGTGTGTTTTGGGCTTAATTTGACATTTTTTCCTGTGGTTTCCTGAGATGGAAGGTCAAGTTGCTTATTGTATATTTTTAGTCTTTCCCAATGTATACATTTAATGCCAGAATGTTTTCTGTAAGCACTGTTTTGCTGCATACCCCAAATTTTAGTTAGGTGTATTTTCCTTTTCATTTAGTTCAAAATATTTTAATATCCTGTTGAGATTTCTCTGACCTATGGGTAATTTAGATGTGTGTTATTTAATTTCCAAATATTTGGAGGAGCTTTATGATATATGTCCATCATTAATCATAAGTTTAATTTTTTTTGTGATCTGAGAACCTATTTTTTAGAACATATTTTATATGATTTTTATTTCTGAAGTTGTCAAGATGTGCTTCATGGTCTTTAATGTGGTCTGTCTTGATGAATGTTTAATGTAAACTTAAAAATGTATGTTTTGATTTTGTTATTGGGAATATTCCATAAATAGCAATTATATCATGTTCATTAAAAGTGTTGTTCAGGTCATCTCTATTTTGCTGATTTTCTTCCTGTTTGATCACTCAGTTACTGACAGAAGGATGTTAAAATCCTTAATTTTACCAATTATAATGCAGCGGTACCTCAGTTCACAAACACTTTTGTTCGCTAACAACTGGGTTCTCAAACAAAAGTGTTCAACAGAATTTTGCTTCCATTGACAAACCACATGGGGTGACAAACACAATGGCAACCATCTTCCCCTAAATTGTAAAACAATTAAGTTCATGAAGTGAGCTACAACTGTATGTATTATTTCTTTCCATTCTATCAATTTTGACTTTTGTATTTTCATATTATGTTTGTATGTGCCTAATCATTTAGGACTATTATGTCTCATTCTAATATAGATTCTTTTTCAATGGTGGTTTTTTTTTTATCAATGATGATTTTCTTTGTTCTGAGTTTTTTTTTTTTTTCCTGTGAAATTGATATAGCATTTCAGCTTTCTTTTGGGTGAAATTAGCACATTCCTTTACTTTTAACCTATTTATGTTTTAATATTTAAGGTGTGTTCTTATAGATACCATACATCTTTCTAGCCAGTCTGGCAATCTTTGTCTTTCAAACGATGCATTTACACCATGCACATTTAAGATAATCATTGATATAATTTGATTACTATTCTCTCATGTTTGTAATTGTTTTCTACTTGTATTTGTTCTCCATTCCCACAAAATAGTTATCCTTTTCTGGTTTTAATCAGGCCTTTTATGATGCAGTTTTCTCTCTTTGGATGGCATATAAATTACATTTTTAAAAATAACAGTGATTATTGCAGAACTTACAATGTATATTTTTTAACAAGTCCAAATTCAGGTTACATTAAACTATGCTTCTTCATATGTACTGCATATATTTACTTTATAGCAAAATATTACCAGTCCCTATCTTTTCTTTGTGATATTACTACCATTCATGTCACTCATATATATCCAATCTTGTGTTATTATTCTTACTTAAATAGTTATCAATTGGAGGAATTAAGAAAAAATAGAAAATTTTGTATTCATGCATTCCTTTTCTGTCACTTTTCCTATTTTTATAGAAATCTGAATTTCTGGCCTCTTATTTTTTCTTTCTTTGAGCAATTTCTCTTAACATTTCTTTTAGGACAGGTCTGTTGGCAATGCTTTTTCTCAATATTTGTTCATTTGAGAATGTGTTTAATTTAGAAGGATAATTTATAATATATGGAACTCTAAGTTTTTTTTTTCTTTCAGCATTTCAGCTATTTTAATCCAGTCTTCTTTTACTTGTATATACTCTGAAAAATTATTTGCTGTAGTGCTTGTCCTTGTTCCATTAGCGTTAGGGTGATTTTGCCATTGGCTTTTCTAAGAATTTTTCATATATGTGTATATCTATCTATGAAAATATATATAGATATATTTTATCAACATATATATTTTTTCTGGTTTGGCTGTAACATGCATAGGTATAGTAATTTTGGTATTTATTCTCTTGCTATTCTGAGTTTCCTGAATTCATGGTTTGGTGTTTGTCTTAATGTACGCTGTTCTGAATTATTCTTCAAATATTCCTTCCGTTCTGTTTCCTTTCTTTTCTTTCTGACATTCTAATTGAATTTTCTCTTTTTCACCAATCCTGGATGTGTTATTTTCTTTGTACTTGTTTGGGAACTTTTTATTGACCTCTGTTCAAGCTTACATATTGTTTGTTCAGTTGTGTTCAAGACACTGACAGGCCTAGGTTATTGAGCCCACTAAGTTTGTTCATTTTTGTTATGTTTTTGATTTCTGTGGTTTCCTTTTGATTCTTAAGCATTTTCATCTTTTTACTTACATTAAATTACACTGTTGTTCCTTGTTGTCTGCTTTATTCATTGTACCTCTTAACATGTTTATCATAATTTTTTAAAAAAAATTACTTTCTGATCATACCAAAATCTATTTTTATAGTTGAATCTGGTCTCATGCTTTATTTTATTTTATTTTACTTTATTTTATTTTTTTGGTGCTGTGGATTGAACTCAGGGCCTTGTGCTTGTGAGGCAAGCACTCTTACCACTGAGCTAAATCTCCAGCCCAGTAAATTTTTCCTACTCTTTTTTTTTTTTTTTGGGGGGGTAGGAGGGTGTCTGAGGATCACACTCAGGGCCTTGTGCTTGCTTGGCAGGCCCTCCACCACTTGAACTAAATCCCCAACCCCCTCATGCTTTGTCTGAGTTTTTACCTGCATTTTAGCATGACTCATAGCTTTTTTGTTGAAAGTCAGATTTATTGTTTGGACAAAAGAAACTGAGTATAAATAGAACTTCAGAGGGCTTATGTTAGTCTGAGTGTGAATTACACTGTATTTAGTTGCTGTAGCTGTAGGCAGCCATGGCTTCAAATTTCTTGAGGATGATTTTGGTTTCCTTGCTCAACTTTAGGTTTTCCTAGGTGCTCTACCTCAGAAATGTGTGTAGTATGCAACTCTAATATCTGTAATCCACTGTAATTGTGCTATATCCTTGTTATTCCAATGGTAAGATGAAGGAGAGAGTTAGCATTCTATAAGCTTTCTAGTCTATCTCATAATTGTGGCAATCATATGCATTCCCTGATGTGACAGATGCTTCTACTCACAATATCTTTTCATGGGGGTTGGGGATTTAGCTCAGTGGTTAGAGTGCTTGCCTTGCAAGCACAAGGCCCTGAGTTCGATCCCCAGCACCAAAACAAAACAAAACAAACCTATTCCTTTCTTAACTTCAGCATTTCCAGTGTATTTCTTTGAAGCTCTAACCACATTGACACTAACTTTGTTCTTTCCTCCTTGGATAGTCAAGGAAGGTTGTAGGGACAACTACAATAAGATACGGATGTCTTTATCTCTGGAGAGGTACATACATATAGCTCTATATACCTAGGTACACATGTCTTCTATATTTGTATTTACACACTGCCTTCTTTATGATGAAGGGTTCAGATGTATGTAATGATTACTTTTCTTTTCTATCTGCCAGAGTCATTGGAAGGTGTATATGGATAGATACATACATATATATACATAGACATAGATATATAGATATAGATATGATATAGATATGGATAGATAGATGTTTTTCATTATCACCATACTAATCTGATGAAGGAAATGGCTAGGTAATTTTGAACATGTGTGTTTTGGTTTAATCTAAAATGGCTCCCTAAGCATCATGTGTTTGGAGATGATTGAACTATGGGGTGTCTTAGCTGGCTTGGTATTAGACAGGGTTTGGTGGGAGGAGGCAGGTCACTGGGGACATGACCTAGAAGGGTCTATAGCCCCGCCCATATTTTCCTTTTACACACTCTTCTTCCTGGCTGTCATGAAGTAGTAGTTTCCTTCACCAGACCCTTCTATCATGACATCTCTGACTGGAACCACTTGACCATGCAGAGGCTGAATCTTCCAAAACATGAGCCAAAATTAACTTTTTTAAATTGCTGGTGTCAGGTACTTTGTCCCAGCAACATGGAAAATGACTAAGACAGATTTTGATACCAGAGAATTGGGGTAATTGCTATGATGGTACCTGACCACATAGTTTAGAAGCCTTTTAAACTGACTTATGGAAAGAGTTTGGAAAGGTTTGGAGATGCTGTTAGAGAACCTTAGAATGATCTAAGCTGAGCTTGATGGGAGATTCTGATAAGAGATCAGAAAACCAAAGTAGAAATGCAGACTGCAAAGATCAGCCTCAGAGGGCTTCAGTTGGGAACAAGAATTCATTGGCAGTTGGACTCTATGCCAGGTATGTTATGCTCTGTCAGAAAAATCTGTTTACATCTTACTCATGTCCTGAGAATTTGCAAGAGATTGACATTAAGTGTTCTGGAATAATTCATCTAGCAGAGGAAATTTCGAGGCAGCCCAATGTTGAAGCTGTGGTATGAATACTGCTGGGGAATTTTAGGTGAATCTAATGTGAGAAGCAAAAGCAAACAGCACAACTGAGTGATTTTAGAAGTTATGAATTTCATCAGAAAAGAGGCTTCTTTACATGTGGGTCCTGAAATGTTTCAGGTGAAGAGATCTTGGTTGCTGTAAAGATTAACCTTAAACAAACAGACAAACCAAACAACTACTTCACATCAGGACAATAGCAGGGATGCCTTGAAAACATGTGAGGAGCCAGCAAGGCCCCACCCTTTACAGTCTCAGATTGCAAATGTGAAAAATTTTGCTTTGAGGAGAAACTCAGAGGACCATGCTCAAGAAGGGTCACCTGGGGAATTTGTTCCCCTGGTTTCAGTTCACGGTGCTCAGTTATCCAGGCACTAAGAGGCCTCTGAAGCTGCAATTCAAGAGGATTTGTTTACTTCTGGAACTGGTAGCAGATCTTGGAGTGATCCTTGTGTTGCTAGTTTTGTAGTCATGTAAAATGGAAGACTTGTGGGGTCAGGGAGGCTTCCATCTAGATTTTAGAAGGCCTGGGAAGCCAGGCAGTGAACCCTTGAGAGGGCAGTGTGTGAAGCTATAAAAGTGAAACTGAAAGTTCAGTGGAGAACCCAGAAAGTTGGAGAGACCAGGAACGTGAAATGTCTGAGGATATCCACAAGGAGTGAGAAAACCAGCTTAAGAGAGAAGCCACGAGTGCTACAGCTACCAGCAAAGCCATAGGGATGGACCCATCCAAGCCCTTTGGAGTTCG
Organism: Hystrix cristata; assembly: GCA_004026905.1. Classification (NCBI taxonomy): domain Eukaryota; kingdom Metazoa; phylum Chordata; class Mammalia; order Rodentia; family Hystricidae; genus Hystrix; species Hystrix cristata. The sequence goes on from PVJO010004144.1 coordinate 100,854, forward strand.
CGTATCCCCGGAATTTGCCCTGGGTGTTAGATATAGAGTTATAGAACTTAATGTTTGCCCTGCTGGGTTTTGGGATTGCTGTGATCTCACTAATTTCTTTCTCCATATTCTTCCTTTTTGGAATGGGAATGTTAATCTTGTGCCATTCATTGTATGCTGGAAGCATATATCTTTCTTTTAATTTTTACAGGGGCTCACGGCTAAGAGTTTGCTTTCAGTCTCAGCCCCCAACAATTATTCAAAGTTTTGATTTAATTATTTCTACAATTTTATGGGTTTAAAGTCTTCAGCTACAAATAAGGAGAATTTAGATGTGTCTTTTAGGATGTAATACTCTCCAGATTTCTGGGTGACAAGTTAGCTTGCAACCTTAAACTTCTAATGGTACTAAGAATCATTAAATGTGAATTTGTTTAGCTTTATCTCATCATAAGTATGGGAATAATGACTTCTAAGTCCTTTACATATCATAGCAAAACCTAAATATCTTATTTATTTTGTTCTTTAATATGTCTATGCATTATATATGTACATATATGTATATATACACAAATACATATTATGTAGGTACACATACATACAGCTCTATATACCTAGGCACACATATCTTCTATATTTGTATTTACACACTGCTATTTGCAAGTTTGGTGGTATTTCCATGTCAGCTTTTGTTGCTATTTTTTGAAATGGGAGTGTCTTATTGTGTTGCCTAGGTTGGTTTTGAATTCTGTGCTTATATAGTCTTCCTGCCACAGCCTCCTCAGACATATGCCACCAGCTTTTGGTACTTGTTTTTTTTTTTTTTTTTTTGTGCCAGGGATCGAACTCAGAGCCTTGTGCTTGCTCGGCAAGCACTGTAACCACTGAGCTAAATCCCAAGCCTTGGTACTCTCTTAATCAGAAGACTTGTTTAGACAGTTTGTATGTTGCTTGTTCTGTCTTCACAACAACTTTATGAGTCACGTATTTCTATTAATATTTTACTGATGAGGAAACAGAAGGTCAAAACTTGTTTTGTAAGAGGGGGAACAATATTAAAAGTGCTCTTCTGTGGCTTAAAAAGTAGTTCTTGATTAATTTCCTACCTAATCTTATATGGATGTAGACTTACGTTGTATTGGTGATATAAACTTACAGGAGGAGAACATTTGATAAAAACAAAACAAAATGGCTTAATGTTAGCAGTGTGCTACATTCAGTTCCACTGAAATTAAAATGGCAGAGGTGCACCTAGCTTCATTACTTTTAAGTAATATTTAATTACAGGTCGACACAGGCACAGCTGGTTGCATCACACCGGCATACCCCATGCTCTTTTTCAGTGGTGCTTCCCAGGGAGATTCAGCAGAGAGTTCCTATTCAGCAATATTATTGCAAGGGTGTAAGAGACATCTTGGTCCTCGGTTTTACTGCCAAAGCTAAATTACATATACAGTACTCTACTCTGAGGATATTTTCCTGTCATTTGCTAAAGAGAGAAGCACAGATAAGTATGTGAACCTTGTTTGACATTTATTACCAACCTGGGCAATTCTGTGAAAGGCACTGGATAGTAAAGATACTTCCATAAAAGTCAGCTGACTGATGGGTTAGCCAAAATACAATACATGGTATTTTATGGCAATTTTCTCTAACAGGAGGAGATACTGAATGTATTTCAAAAGTGTCTCAAGAGTCCTTATCCTACTGAGGCATTATTACTTTTTGCAAAGCACACACTGAAAGAAAAATACTTCAAATCATAAAATAAGGAATGTGTGTGTATGTGTCTGAAAAACATGGGTGAATCAGCATGCATGTGTGTATGTGTGCATGTTGAATAGAGAAGGTTGTTAGTTGAGTGTGCTGTTGAATTCATGTAGAAAGATTGATAAGAGTACATTTTGTTACTTTGTGGAGTTTGCAAAAATCATTCTCACTGCATCATTTGTCAATGAAAAGAATAAGAGAATGATTTAAAGAAATGTATTTGATTTCAATAAGCAACTCATGGGTAAATTTCTCTACAATATTTTAAACAAGTATGCTATTAAAAGCTTGAATTCCATTTTCTTTACATAATGTCTTTTATTCTCTTCAAATTTAAGTTATAGAATACCAAAACACAATCACTTACTTTAAATTCTTTCAGGCATTTTCACTACCAAGTAAGAGCAATCTTGCTTGCTACTTCGATAGATTGCTAGTATAGAGTACAAAGGAAATACGTTCTCATATGAGAGAATCAGGAAATGTTTTAATTATTTCTGCCACAGGTTATTCGACCATTATAAATCATATACCCTCTCAATGTGTATGTTCTTATTAAGTAGTGATCAAAATACTTGTCAAGCTTACATCAAGCTTTTGAATTGGTGATAAAGTAAGAAAGTATGTATGAAGATGTAGAGTTCTCTTGAATTCTGAAGGGCCTGCTGGCTTATTTTGTGTTGATGTGACATAGTTTGAAAATAGAAACCTTTTTTTTCTAAAACTTCAAGAAATCCTAACTGAATAGATGTGGGCAGGTGGTTAACATGATATTACTTTCAAAGCATGCCAGGCCTTACTAGTGTCTGCTGAGTTTTCTATGTTCTTAGCACATAAAACTCAGAGATCAGAATATGCTATGTCTGTGTATTTCTTGGCAGAGGTAAAGTATGATCCAGTATTTCCTCCACAATAGTCAAGGCCCAATGCAATAGTACTTTATGAAAGAAGCTTAACTTGAAGATAAAATGTAGAACAAACAATAATTTATAGTAATAGATGTCATTGATGTGGAAAGATACTGCTCCTGAACCCACTCATGGTTATTCGAAGATAGTTCAACTCCTTTTTACATGATCAAAATGAGTGGATTAGAGTGAAAGGGGGCAGTGCAATCGCTGATTATAAAGAACTATCTTTTGTCAAAGGGAGGGGGACTAAGAGATGGGGAGAGGTAGAAGAGAGGAGGGGGAAAGGGGATGGAGAAATGAATTAACATGTGTTATATACTTGTACCGACTCCCCATGATGTATGTAGTCATTATGCACTACAAACCTGTACTAATAAAAATAAAAATAAAAAATGATCTTGCTTGCTGTTAACAACTTTTAATTGTATAGACACCAGAGTTAGTAAAAGGGGTATTTTAGATGTTTGAATAATACTATGTTTTCTAAGCAAACGTTCTCTTCCAAATGGTCAAGGGCAGGGCGACTTATTTTTTTTTTCTGAGCTATAATTCATGTACCATAAAATTCATCTTTAAACATGTACAATTCAGTGACTTTTAATATATTCATGAAGTTGTGCAACCATTAATACCATCTAATTTACTTTCACTATCCTGAAAGAAAACTTCTATCATTAGTGGTCACCCATTCATTCCCCTGCTCCCAGGCCTTGGTAACCACTTACCAACTTTCTGTCTCTATGGCTTTGCCTAGTCTGAAAATCTCATGTCAGTGGAATCGTACAGTAAATGTTGTTCTGTGTCTCACTTTGTTCAGTGACTGCATTTCTCACTTCATCCATGTTGTAGCAAGAATCACTGTGTCATTCCTTCTGATGATTGCCTGTTTCATTGTATGAATACACTACATTTTGTTGATGGATATTTGAATTTTTCCCACTTTTTGGCTGTCATGAATGAAGCTTTCATGAAAACATGTGTACAAGTTTACCTGTGCCCATTTTAAAAATTAACAGAATTGATGTTTAATGTTTACAGAAAAAATTGACCAGAAAGTGTGGAGTCCTCTCCCTCCTCACCTGCCACTCTCTACAGTTTCCTTATTATTGACATCTTGCACACGGGTACAGATTTAGTGTTGATTCCGTTTGTTTAAGGGTATTAATCTCATCATGAGGGTCCCACCTTTGTGGTTTAATAAAACCACAATTTCTTCCCAAAGGCCCCTCCTCCAACTCCCGTAATATCAGAGATTATGTTTTTAACATATGAATTTTGGGAATACAAATCATAGTATGTTGAACCATAGTAACGTCCCTCTATGTAGATGTATAAATATTGATTTATTTTGTTTTCTTTTCATCAGATACAGAGAAATATTTAAAAGTATATACATTTTTAGCATTTTTACATTTATGTGTGTATTTGCCTTGTGCTCTTTATTTCTTTGTATGGATTCCAGTTATTGTCCAGTGTCCTTTGTTTTCATCCTGGAAGAACTCCCTTTAATATTTCTTACAGAGGAGGTCTGGTAGTTTGTTTATCTGGGACTGTTTTAATTTCTCCTTCATTTTTGAATGATAATTTTTCTGGACATAGAATTCTTAGTTAATAGTCTTTTCTCAGGTCTTTCAATGCAGTATCCCACTGCCTTATGGTTTGCATGGTTTTTGATGGGAAAATAACTATTAATCATATTGTGAATCCCTTGTGTATAATGAGCTAGTTCTTTCGTGATGCTGTCAAAATCCTCTCTTTGTCTTCAGAGCTGATAATTTGATTATGATATGTCTTTGTGTCTTTTAATTTTTCTTTCTGGGAGTTGATGTCCTTGGATGTATAGATTACTATTTTTCATTTAATTTGAAAAATTTTTGGACATTCTCTGTACATACACTTTGCCCTTTCCTTTCTTCCTTCTACTAGAACTCTCATTATGCTTATGTTCATAGGCTTTGTGGGATTCCACATGGCTCTGGATTCTCCACTTTTCTTCATTCTTTTTCAAACTTGATAAGTGCAAATGATCTATTTTCAATCTTGCTACTTCTCTCTTCACTTGTTCAAATATATTGCTGAATCTCTAAGTAAATTTTTCCTTTGAGCTATTGTGCCTTTTAACTCTAAAATTTCTAATTGGTTCTATTCCTTAAAAATAATTTTTATCACTTTATTGCTATTCTTTAATTGCTAAATCATTTTTCTGGTTTGTAGTTCTTTCAATGTAGTTTTCTTTAATTCATTGGCTATATTTAATTTAGCTAACTCAATATTTTAAAGTTTTAGTTTCATGTCTATATATCCCAAGGAACAATTTCTATTAATTGCTTTTCCCCCCATGTCTGGGCAGTACTTTATTTTTATTTATTTTTTTGGTATGCTTTATAGTATGTTTCATAAATTGCACATCTTATATAATATGTGGTAACTCTGAAAGTCGGATTCTTCTCTGGAAGAATTTGATGTTTATTCACATTTGCTGTTGTTGCTGCTAATGTGGCTATTTAGTTTTGAAATAATATGCTGAAAATAATTGATTTTATAAAGTCTGTATTTTTTGCCTTTTTACCATATGTGGCTGCTGAATTCTGTTTGATTAGTTTCATAGTCAGCTGCTCTCTGGGTAGAGATTTTCTTAAATACTTAGAATCTGTAAGTCTATCAGCTTTTTCTAAGGATTGTCCATGTATGTGGGTGGGCACTCTGCAGGGAGTATGTTTGGCGGGTTTGGGTAAGCAGTTTTCTGTGCTTTGGCCTTTACAGTACTTCTTGCTTTCACACAGCATCAGGTTCTCCAGTTTCCCAAGAATATGTCAGAGCTTTTAAATCCCTATGGATATCTCCTACTTCAGTGTTTACCCTTAAGGTTTTTTGTTGTTTGTTTTTGTTTTTGTTTTTTTAGTACATGTTTGCAATTCTAGCAGTTTACAATCATCTTGGGGAGTAGTTACGTGTACAAATTACAGCTATTTTTTTTTCTAATTCCCTTCCCCTCTGACTTCCTTCTCTGACTCCCCCATCTCCTTTAACATACTTGCTGATATTATTTGTCTTAGCTCGTGTTACTGCATATGTTTACATTGATTGGTATCGTTAGGATCTTGTACATGGCACATCTTTATTCCTCTCACTTGCCCTTCCCCTCCTAACCCCCCCTCGTCCTTGATTCCTTGGACCATTTCCCTATTGGGTGAGATCTGTCTCCTTGTCCATGTCTATCCATCCTTTTTCATTCATTGAACTTTTATGTCTAGTTTTGGCTGCTAGGTCATCAAACAATACTGTTTCTTTCATTTAACAAATTCCCCAAACGGGAAGATTTTTGTACTCTATGAGCTCTGAGTTTGGCCAAATAAAGGCAAACCTTGTGAGAGTGGTTTGACAGAGAATGACCAGGTAATTCAGATGACAGTTATCTGGGAATTGGGCTTTGGAATAGTTCCTTCCAGCATTCTTATTGCTATTTTGGAGAAGGATTTGGCAAGTCTATATTCTTCCGTTTCCACTGATGTCATCTCCTAATGCCCAAAAAAGAAAATATTTTCCATCTGAGCAAAGGAATATGTCTTATCAGGATTATATAGTAGGTCATTTTCCTCAGAAGCAGAGCTAGGAATAAGAATTCTTGTGTATATAATTTATTAAAGAAAGGCACCCAGAAGGAACCTTGAAAACACTGGAAGAAGCAGGCCAAGGTAGGAGGGGAACTTCAAGCAGTAGTGTGACTGGATACAAGTCCTGGCCTAGATTTATCCTGAAGAGGGCCTCTGGAGTATAAGTAGTGTAAGTCATGAGTAATCGTTTCTGTCTATTGAGACAAGAATGATGGTCCTTCTTATTTGATGAATTGTGTTCCCCTCCACCCCCAATTTATATTGTGATGGTCTAAACCTTAGTTACTTGCAACCTGACTGCATTTGGAAACAAGCTCCTTAAAGAGGCAATTAATTTAAAATTAGGTCATATGGGCTGTAATACAGTGTGACCAGAATCCTTATAGGAAGCGATGGGCAACAGACAAACAAAAAGGGAAGACCATGTGAAGTCATACAGAGAAGACGGCCATCTACAAGCCAAAGAGAGGCTCCAGGAGAAACCAGCCCTGGCAAGACGTTGAACTCAGATTTTCAGAATGTGAGCAGTAAATGTCTATTATTTAAGGCACTTGGTTTGTAGTATTTTACTATGTTAACCCTAGCAAAGAACATGGCATTTGGGTTTTGGAGATTTGGCTCAGGTGGTAAAGTGCTTGCCTAGCAAGCGCAAGTCCCTGAGTTTGATCCCTAGCACACCCCCCACCAAATACAGTGGTTTTCACACCCTTACACTTGTCAGTAGGCACTTCAGTTCCCAAGAACTTGTAGCCAATTGTTAATAGAAGTCAGTCCTACAAAAGAAAGCTCTATGAGTTGCCTTTAGAAGTAACCCTGTTCAAAAGCTGGGAGAGGAAATCATAGCACTAGAGAAAATGAATCTGAGTGATAGGTCCAGAGCGTGGATACAGTCCACCACAGTTTTTGGTTGCAAACAAGATAAATCAATCCTTGGTGTTTTAAGTAGAAAACAAATACTGTATATTAAATTCTGTTAGTCTGTTCACTATAGGAAGATGGAGAAATAGGAGCCAGGCTTACATGAGAACTACCAGAGTTCAGATCTCCAATCATAATTTGTTTGGTGGAGATACCATGTCATTAATGCTGGACAGTTTGCACCAGCACAGACCTTCTACTAGGAACTGGAAGTATTACATTTGTAGAAATTCAGAGCAAGGCCTTCTTTTTGTCCCACCAGTTTCCAATTAAGTTTTTGGCTTCATCATGTGTGATAGGCATGGGCTTGCTTATATTTTCTTTGAGGAAGGTTGTGAAAGCTAGAGTCTGATATTTGCATGGAATTATACCCTCATTTTACATTAAAATGACAGGTAGGAAATTTTCTAAATACTGCAAGAATGTTCAAAGCTTTTAGGCATGCATGCAGGAGGCATAATAAATATTCACTGGAATTGGTTATAAAAGATAAATAATTTTATTTCATTAGAATTCAAGGGAAAGTTTCAAGAGAAAATGCAGATAATTGGTGACTTATGGTACCGGATCCTAACTTTTGACCAAGAATCAACAAGTTGGGCGGTCATACGCTATGTTTTCAGCTACGCAGTTTCTTAAAGAGGGTCATGCTCTCTTTCACACATATTTTTTGGACATACTGTTTAACTTTTCTTGAAAACTATTTCAGGCTTTCTCCAGCTCATCTTTCTCTGCCTAAAAGCTTCTACTCTTGCCAGCAATCCTTCATATATAGTGAAAAATGATTTTTAAAAAAAAAATTGTAGGAAAGCAGATGTCCTTTCCACATGTCTCTCCCTGGTACTGGACTATTTCTTGGTACCTTGTTGCTTCAAATATTTCCCATCTATTTTCTTTAATATATGGAGAAAATGTGGAGAATACGAATTTTTTTCTATCTCATAAATGTTGTATAATATTGACTTTGTGATTCCTGCCAGTTTAAGGATAGCAGACTATTCCCAAATCCATCTTTTCTCACTTTGTCATTTCAAAATCTCCTCTTACATCAGTGCATCTCCCTCCTCATCACCATAATAGCAACTATATCTCATACTATGCAGCAGAGATAGTGTCAGAATTAAAAGAGAAACGAGCCCCTGATCCAGTATTCAACTGCAGTCTAAGGAAATTCTTTACTTGAGAATCTTGTGAGGTCTTGAGATTTCCCAAACACATAGAAAAGATCTAGATAGATCTAACAGCTCTGGATTCTATGGCATTAATGGAATCTCCCATGTTTAGCAACATAGATTAAATGAATATCACATTTATATAAATTCTATCTTTCAAGGGAAAAAGTAAATCTAAAAGGAATCTCATTCATTTTATGGAGGCCCTGTTTAATAGGAGAGTATGTGAAAAATGTTGGTTATAATCATGCTTAAGCCTGAAGAAGAATGAGAATAAATGCTCACTGAGGTGTATTTAATAATATGTCCTCATAACTAATGCAGAGATTCCCATTATAATCTGTGTCTATAACACACTCTAGTAAGTTTGATTTGCTGTCCTAAGGATATATCAGAATGGGCCACATAATTACATAAAAATGAGCCTAGTGAATAAAAGGAGTCAGACACCAAACATATGAGTGTGTAATTTGTGGTCTGGTGATATGTAGAAGTTTCACCATGTACAGTTGTATCTGGCAAATATGGTGTTGGCATTCTAGAGACATATGAATTCATACCCAGGGGAGAGCCCAAAGAGAAACACAGAAGTGAAAGGCCCCAGAGAAGGATGAAATAGTACCAATGGCTTCTTTTTGCCTTTAGTGCTCTGGTTTGATGTTGAAACCTTCACTACATGAGATGTCACAAGTGTGTGCATTGAAGACACTCACAGTTGCACCCAGAATGGTGCTGTATAGAAAGTTCCTTTATGTGTTAGTCAGGATAGGCAAGGCTATGCTGTGGTAATAAACAAATTCTACAGTATCTCTGGTTCAACATAGAAAAGATTATTTATCGTATGCTTTATAGCCTAATATGTGTCAGCCAGCTCTCCTCATATCTCCTTTTCAAATGAAGAATTGATGACCCAGAATATTTTTGTACTGAATCTGTGTCATATGAAATAAATGATTCCTATCATAGCCACTGGAAAGAAGAAAGGCTGGTGGATCCCAAATCACGTTTTAAAATAATTCCCTTATCTTCTAAGTCATGTGCCACAGACTCAACCTCAGTGAAGTGGCCCCGGCGTGCTTCAAGTAGTAGCTGCTTGTCTTCCAATATGCTCTGAAGTCATTACTTTTGCTTCCGTTTTAACCATTATGAGGGACAAAATGCTGCACTGGTGTGTGACATGTGTTTAAAAGTCCTTGGAAAGGGTTACTTGTTGGAATAAAGGACTTTATTGATGGTGGAAGCCCGAACAAAGAGCTGGGTGAGTTTTAAGGAATATATGGGCCCTGAATATTTTTAACAAGGTTATGAACTTCTTGAACTAATAAAATCCAGGCCTTATGCAGACAAGAAAATAGAGAAAAAATAGTAATGGGAAGACACATTCTTAGAATTATCATGTTAGCATCAATGCATTGTAGCTGTAGGACTTCCAGCATTACCTTTAAACTCTCCAGTTTGAGATTGTGTCTCTATAAGTGCATTTAAGAGCATGGGACATAGTCTCTTGGGTCATTTATGTTTCTGTCGTTCAGTGAAATTACAGTCTATATCCACGACTTTTGGGGGGACATCTGATGTAGATTTGACAAAGTTTTTAGCTGACAAAACACTTTACTTGTGAAGAAAGTTGTTGAAGTAGAAACAACTGTTTTTCAATTTCATGTGTCTTATTCACCAAGACTAGATTTTTAAGGATTCCATTTGCCATCTGTTATTTCCTCTAGTTATCATACATTTTCCCTTTTATTGAAATACCAATTTGTTTTCTGGAGTAACTTTTTCAGAAGACAATATTCACATGCTGAAGGATATACAAATGTTGTTTATTGTAGCATTGATTGTGTTTCTTATTTTGTTTTGTTTTCTTAGAATATTGTTACACCTTTAGGTTTAGAGTTTCTTAAAAATGATATTTCGTATAAGCAAAGAGTATTTGTCAAGTGGGGGTTAATTCATACTCAAAGTTTACCTTACGTAGTGAAGATGATGTTTAGAATATGGATATTTTCTTCTGTTGTCTGTTGTTCTGTGAGCAGACATACATGATAGAATCTGATTCTATTTTTTAATTTTCAGTAGTGAGGATTGACCTCAGGGTCTTCTCACTGAGCTATATCTCAGTCCTTTTTTGTGTTTTTTTTTATTTTTAGACATGCTAATTCAATAAATGGTCCTGGCCAGACTGGAACTTGCAATTCTACCTCTGTTAGTTCCACATTTTATTATTCTGTGACCTCTTAAGTGATTTGCTTTCCTTTTCTCAACATCAGTGTCCTCATCTGTGTGGAGGTCAGTAATATCATCTACCTAGTAGGTTGGTTATAAAGCACAAGTCAGAAAGTGTTTAATAAGTACTACTTGAACAAAGGTTAGGTATTATTATAATGATTAATGCTATCATTTTCTTCAGTTATCAATTAATTGCACCATAATAGCCTTGCTAATCTTATTTGTTCTCAATCCCCCAAACTCCATTCCAATGGATAAGTTAAATTGTCATTATTGCCTCAACTAGCCTATGTTTTTAAGATCGAAATGGGAAGGTAGGGACCTTTAATTTCTCTAGCTCTACCCAGAAGATGGAGTTAGCAGAGTTAACTGCTATGATATGAGTTATTATGATACTTCAGTTTAATTGTGTTTTGTGAATGAAACACTGCTTAATATGGTATATAATAAATAATAACTAAATATTGAATAAATTGGCACAATTATATAATAAAATTACAAGCCCATACTTAGAAAGAACTTGCTTCTGAAATTATTTTTCTAGGATACAAGCCATACTGTATTGACATGAGCATTCATCATGTAAATTTAGAAATTCAGCATTTTTGTGACCACAGCTCATCCATCTAGGAAACCAAACAATCAAGTACCATGTTAACACACTCAAAGAGGATCTTAATTTTTTTAAAGATGAAATATGTGACTTCAGGTACAGAAAAGAAACTTAGAGCTAAAAACATATTTTCTCTAAAACACAAAGCAGATCTCTGCCTGATGTACAGTAGGATACCTAAAATTTCACTGGAAATCACATTATATATTCTCCTAGAAATGGCCCTAACTCCAGATACTTTTGAAAATCAGAAGTACAATTGAAAGGTGATAAAGTAATTAGTAATTAATATAAATCAAACTACAAGTATGTTTTATCCTTGTAGGATATAGGCTGAGTCTAGAAGGAATACATTTTTATCCTTGTATCAAAACAAACCACCGAAGGTGAAAAAGTTGAAAGATTCAGAAGTTCTTAAGAAGTAACAGGCAAATGAGATAAGTTAGTACCAACTCAAATGGTCTTTAAGATAGAACTTCCCTTTTTTATCCTGCTCTGCTCCTTTGGCCTTGGACAAAGGCTTTCAAAGTGGGTGACTTCTGAGGCCAGAGCGTGTTTTTTTTTTTTTTTTTTTCTTTTCTTTTCTTTTCCTTTTGTGTTTTTGCTGAGACTTTCAGATATTGTATGTTTTTGGGAGAATATGTTTCTTTTGGATGTATCACCACCCTGCCTCAAACCCAGGAAAAATCCAGTTTCCGTTTCCTCCTTACCTCCACACCCATTCTTTGGAATCCAATTCTTTACCGCTCTTTGTCTGACGATTTGTTTCCTCTTTCTTTCCTCCCATTTCTTCCTTCCTAGTCTTCCTTTTCCTTTTCTGCTCTTCCTTCTCTTCCTACAGTGTCCTCCCATCTTTCTCTCTTTCACCTGTATGTCTTCTTCCTCATTGCCCCCAACCCCCCCAAAAAACTTCCTTCATAAATCTGTCCATCATGATTTGGCTTCAGCTGTGAACTTTTTAGATCTCATGTATTTTCTATGTGCCAAGAATACCTTTACATGTCTTTGAGTGAGATTAGTGCACATCTGTGTGTGATTAGGAGACCCATTTGTAGTGATTCCCTAGGGCTGCCACAACAGAGTACAAAGCTGAGTGGATTGGAACAACAGAAATATTGTTTCACAGTTCTGGATGCTAGAAATGAAGCTGTCCTCAGGGCCATGTACCCTCTGAAGGCACCAGGGAATAATCAGTTTCATCCCTCTGCAAACTTCTGGTAGCCTCATTACTCCTTGGCTAGAGATGACACTGTCTCTTCATATTGCCTTCCTTCTGTGCCTAGAGGGGTCCCGATTCTCCTCTTCCATATAAGGACACAGTCATACCAGTTGGGAATCCACATCAATTTTTAACTTGATCACTTTTG